>MQRK01233428.1:0-42486 GCA_001938485.1 Girardia tigrina | reverse complement strand
ATATATATATATATATATATAAATAAAATTGTTAAACTTAAAATAATAAATTTATATTTACAATTTAACAAAAGTATACAAAATCTCAAATTCATTTAAAATGATTATAAACTCAATGTTTGTAGAAAATAAAAAAAACTTACACACAAAGTTTTGTTTTTTTTACAAAAATACTTGTCTATTGATATCTCAATAATATCTGTTGAGATAAAATAGATAAGAGAACGGTAAAGAAATAAAATGCAATATACACGGGAATATTATTAAAATAGTGAACCGGTAATAGAGTCATTATTCGAATGTATCATAATCATCAAAAGCTGAATTCAGTTTAGACCACATTAAATCATTATATAAAAACGCTCCCGTATCAGGAGAAATTTCAAAATTATCTAAAGATGGGCTTAATTCGGTTGAAGGGGGAGATTTTGCACAAGAGTCTTCAGACGATATCAGCCGGTGAAATTGGTGGAACGATAAAGAAGATAATGTAGTTTTACTTGAAGAATTTTCAATAGATTGCTCCATTAAAGGACTCATTTGGACACTAGAAAATCCAAATATTTCACATTTGTCAAATCGATACTTGAGACCCTTTTCTTTTGTTAAAGAATCGTCTGCATAGAGATGGATTGAAATAGGTCTACTTCTGGGATTCGTTGTATTTTCTAACAAATAAATGATATGAATTAAAGAAAAGTATAAGTTAGTTATAAAAAACTTAATATAAAAAAATAAGAAACGATATTTCATTAATATACATTTGGAAATGAGTTACCATCACAAACAAATAATTTTGTGATAAAAAGGAATTAAAATATTTCTAAAACAATCATTCATATCATATTCGAAAACATTTCAAACCATTCTTAACCCTTTGCGGTAATTTTTTCAATTGAATACTCTACAGGTCCTTTTTATATGTTTACTGTACGATAATGTTGAGTCGGCGTTAATAAAAGATTGAATTATAACGATTTTTTTAATCGGAATATCGTCAGCGTATAACAGATTACATATACTATTACATTTCACTATTAGCGTCGGGGCTGTCCCGAAAAAGGACCGGAACGTAAAAATTTCAATGTCGCGGCTGCCCCGACAGTGAACAGCAAAGGGTTAAAAACACTTACAACATTTCTTATTAGTCGATATAATAACCCAAATTCTGGTTATTTTCAAATCAGCTAGTCTTTCAAACGACCCAACAATGTCATATAACTGACTTCTGATATAGATTTTCCTATTTTCAGCTAGTGAAATATGATGAGTCCCTCAGTAATATATTGATTTTTTCCAACCAATATCCATGAAAGCTCAACATGTTTAAATTCATTAATCCAGAAATAAATAATTTTCAACTCTGATAAATAGATTTCATGTACTTCTTGTAACTCCACCTTCATCTGAACAACCTTTCAATTCTTTAAGTAATACATTTTTCTCTTTATATGAGAATTGTTACAATGATCTCTATAAATGTCTATATAATACAACAAAGTGTCGGTACTAACAAGTATATGTCATTGTAAGAAGGAATTTTTTAGTTCGATTTCAACGGTTCAATTACTGTACAATTTCAAAGTTATCATACCTATCAAATTTACTACGTATAATATAAATTTTTGTCTTTAAATAAGATTAGGTGTCGAAACATCATTGTAATACAAATTGAAATATACATTTTTATATGATAATAACTAATTTATGAATAAAATTTATAATTAAAGACCTTAAAAGAAGATTTTAAAGGGTAAATTATATTTGGGATTCAAACGAAAATTCCTCAACATATACATGCAAAATTCTGTATTTATAAATGTATTGTTAATAAAAACTATTACTTGATAGGAAACTATATATCTTATCAACATATTCTATGAATCTTAGATAATTGAAAAATACATTCAAATAAATTTTATGAAGGCATTAAAAAATCTTTCAAAGAAATTTAAAACCTTAAATAACAAAATTGTTAATTAAAAGTTAAACAATTAAATTAAACCATATATAAATAAATATCAAATCAAAAATCCCATAAATATCACCATTACAAAGCCATTTATGTTAAACTATTTCATTAGTGTAGTCTCACAAAGCCATGCTCTCTTCATTAATATAATATTTGCGTTTAAAAATAAAGCAATCTCCAAACACCAGAACCATTTTCAGAGACTTACAAATTGTACTGTCTAACAAATAACTTTAAAGATTAATGATTTTCTGAATAAAAGAAAACATAAGGCTTTTATTATTAAGGTTATTATAAAAATATGTAATATTAATTATTGTACATTGAAGTTTCAATGGTTGACACCAATGAAACAATCTTTAGTAATGTGCAGGATTATTGAAGATGTTTTGATTATTCTTTTTAATAAAAGAAACAACGTAACTTAATTTAGTCACTGAATTCAATAGTTTCCATTCTTTCATGTTTTGGGGATCCCTGACTTGTTTTGTTAACAATTGTAGGTAGTTTCGTCCAGAAATTTGAAGTAAAGGTAAGAAGTTTTACAATACTCTAACTATTTAAAAGATTGTAAAATATATTTATGTGATTGTTTTTTGTATAATTGACAATAATCTACAGTAAAACCTCTGTATAAAGTTCCCTCTTTATAAGATTTAACTCTCTATATGGAACAATTTTTTTAAATATATATATATATATATATAAATAAATAATATAAAGGGTGTCCCAAAGGGTATGTCCTCGCTAATTCTGATGTTAAATTGAAGTTTAGGGTCTATATATTGTATATAGAATAAAAATATTTTTTAAAAAATCTAGCATCATATAACAAATTACGTAACAAAGCTTTTCAAAAATTTTGGAAAAACAAGTTAAATAATGACTCATTTTATAGATTATTCAATTTTAAACAACTTTTTGAAGTAAACATATCTCCTAAATGAACAGTAACAAAGTTATTGTTGCAATAACTTTTTTTATTGTATATTCCTTTAGTCAATATATAGACTATATATAGACAATATATAGACAATATATAGACCCTAAACTTCAATTTTAACATCAGAATTAACGAGGACATACCCTTTGGTAACTGGAAAGTTGATTAAAGCAACATCGTTGAAATATTCTAGTTATAGAGAGGTAGTTTTCTCGGTCCCAAATAACTCCTTATAGAGAGGTTTTACTGTACTTCTAAATTAATAATTTGTTTTGTTAGTGATAAATATTTAACAATTTCTTTGGAGATGAATAAAATAATGCACACAGTATAAAATTGATAGAAGATAAGCATCTAGAAAGCAATACTTCATCAATTATAACATAAATCTACAGACCGATGTATATGTTTTAAGCCATTTTTTTCCATTCTTTTTATTAGCTTACTTATTTAACTTCACACCGCGTCTTAGAGGTTATTGATCGAACTACGTATTATTTAGAAGAAATGTTTATTATATTATGATGCTATTAAAAAAATAAAATCACCCTAATGGTCTCATTTATGTAATTTATTGACAATACTTTTTTTATTAAAATTCATGGGTTTTTATTAAAATATTTTTTTAATATGATGAATATAGTTATTGCAACGAGCCTTATTTTAACCATCAGTAAAAACTTATAAATGAAATATTACTTAATTTTATATTTTTTTATATTATATCAGAATATTAAAGAAATGAATCATCCATCACACTAGGAAAGTGACCACTTCTAAATAACATACAATATTCTACATACAAAAATACTTCATTCTCAAATATTTCACACACCTTTATTTTGACATAGCTAAAGCAGTTGGGAGGATATAAAAGCGTTTAACCCATAATAATATTATTATTTAAATCACTAGTACTGCATTTTAATAATTAAATTTTTAATTTTTATTAAATATATGAAAGAAATCTGCAATTTATCCTAAAAATATGAAAGATAACGCTGGTCTACAAACATTTTATCCCTTTTATCATTTTAAGTGTGTGAGGAATATATGGTGTGTGGATGTTTTTGTGTTGTGTTTGCATCATAAAATGTTGTGCGATGATTTTGGATTGTGCCTCTCCTAACCAGATGGATGATTAATATCTCAATTCTTACAATATGAAACTAATTTATTCAAATTTAGATTTAATATTCAAATTTTTAATTTTTATTATTGTAAATTTTAAATAATTTTATTGATTTTATTTTTGTAAATTTTTAAATAATTAAAATCAAATTAATGTTTAAAAATGATTATAAAAAGTAATTTTATTTTAGCCAATAAAATTTAAATTAAATATTTTAAATAAAATAATTTTCTTCAAGTTAGTTCAGATTGGGATGAGAAGTATTAATATTGAGTGATGAATTTAGTGAGAGTAATACTATTTATCATCATGTAGAAGATCAAAATTGTGAATGTAATAAATGTTCTATCAAATGTGTGAGTTCTCTTAGCAAAGTGATATATATCAACTTGGGGACTCTGATCTCATATATATTCCCCGTTTTTCTCAATTGCATATCGTTTTAAAGATATTTGATCAAACATAAATTCAAGTCACGTAAAGAAGAGAAGCAGCACCGTGGATTTAGTAACAAAGGTTAAAGATTCTGTGGATATAATTCGGATAGTTAAGAATAAACATCACCTGTTATTTTCCAATTAAAAAATCAATAAAATAATCTAAAAAGAAATTATTATTTTCCTTTTTAAATATTAATAGAAATTAATATAAATTACTATATTAAATTATATAAAATAGTAACCTGAGTATTTGGTTAACTTTAGCCCTCCGTTAATTTCTGCTGGATCAGGAGTTAGTAAATAATCATAATCTTCGTTTTGCTTAACGTTCACTTCTATTCCATTATTAATTACTTCTATTTCTTTATCAGCTGCCACGGCACCGTAGTAATCAAGATCCTCATAAACAGAGGTTGATTGGAACAATGAACCATTGTTGTTATCATCATTAGATTTCGATTTTGTATCGGAAACTGTATCTACTTGGCTTGGGAATCCTGATTCTGGTAGCTCATGAAATTCATCCTTCTCAGGGCTCAAACAATCCATTGGAGATAAAGGAGGGGTCAATGTTGGTTGAAATGACGAATTCCCTTTTCGATAAGTACCTAAGATGAATTTATTTTAACAACTTCAAAATATCTACATTTTTGAAATTAAAAACATAATACTAAATAATGAGAAATAATACTATTTAATTTTTCGAAATATAGTTATTACTAAAAATGGAATTAATTTATAAAAAGAATAAACCACCATCCTTTTGCTATAAAAAGTCATACTTTTCTTAAATTACTGGAGATAACATTCGAAAATCATCTTGCAACGGTATCACAGTTCTTATAGAGTTGGTTTCTTTTAATTAAGTGTGACATCTACTTATACCAAAATTTTAAGTAATCTTTCTTAGAATTGTGACATATTTTATTCGACTTGCCTAATATCAACCCTATCACAAAGGAATGGGACAAAGTTAAGTAGATAAAACACTAAACAGTGAACCATTTCTCTTGGCAGATAACATTTATTCAATATCCAGTTCTTAAAGCAGCTTGTATAACCTCTAAATCATATTCGAATTGCAACAAATCACATTGAGTCTTTACTATTAAGGTAAATGCGAGGTTCTAATCACTTAAATAATTGAAAAAAAGGTCTGAAAATTTTCGACATTTACTGTCAACCCTGTATATAAGAATACTCCATTCAAACAATGGGAAAATGAGTTTAAATTTTAAATATCAAATATTTTTTGAAATATCCAAGCAAAATATATGTAAGCTTGGTGACTTCACTATACGAATACAATAATAAGAAATATTTCCTATCTAAAGTTCTGAAAATCTAAAAGGTGGAAAATCCCACAACCCCTAAAAGTAAGCTTAATTAAACATTGATTTATATGAAATAGCAATCTTTACTAAAAAACAAAGGTAATTTACTTAAATCTCTAAATGTTGCTTCAAGACTGTTAGGGGTTTATGGTGACTTTTAAATTTTTGAATAATTAATTTGTAATATCATATTTATAATGAAATAAGTTAAAATAATTTATTTATATAATTTTTTTAAAATAAATATTTCGGATTAATAATAAAAATTGTAAATAAATTTTAATTTATTAGACAAGATTTTTTGGAAATAAATAATTCGGAGTAACAAACATTGCAAATAAAATTAAAATGTAAAATAAAAATCTTAATGTTTATTACATTTAATTTTAACTCAAAATTTGTATTAAAAATGATTATAATTGAATACAATTAACGAAGAATACAAAATATTTGAAAATTTAATTTTTAAAAATGAATTTAAAAATGATTTTAAAATAAAACATTAATTATGTAGATTTTCATAATGTATTTTAAAGATTTTTTTTATAAAATATTAAAAAATTAATATATAAATTAAAGTAATCAAAAAGTAATAATAAAATTTGATTTTAATGGCGTTCTTGATTAAAAAATAATAAATTCAATTTTTAATTAACGTTTTTAATAAATAACTTATCAGTATTATAATCCAGTATTTTTATGTATAATTAATCTGGTCAAAAGAAAACAAAAGAAAGGTTCCTCAAGAAAAATTATTTGAATAATTGTTGTTGTTATAGAAATAAAAATTTTGGTTAATAAATTATAATCTTGATCAAGAACTCAACAAAAACGTTTTCGTTAATAAAACCTTATACGGTAAAAATTTAGATTCACGATAAGATTAATAATACTGAATTCATTAATTCGAAGCATAAAATAAGCAGAACACAGTTGTTCCGGAAGAGACCTTTTCTATACACTTTATAAAATAAAACTATTTATTGATAGAAATATAAAAAATAGAGAATAATCATTTTGAAACAATTATTATCATTTAAGTAAACTAGATAAAATAAACTGAAGTAAAAATTTGTAAAGACAGTGAATAAAACTTTCAACATGAATTTCAAGAAATGTCCTCTTAGAAAAAACAAGAATCTGTATGATGAACTTGGATATTTTTGTACAGCAAAAACTAGTAAAACTAGAATAATTGGATAATATGTAACGAAAACTTTATATTATAAAAACTTTATATAAAGAAAATATTATGTAAAACCAAAGTTTTGATTATAGAATATATTTTAATTGTAAGTAGTCTTAAAGATTTATTTAAAGATTTTTTAGAGAGATTTAAAGATTTATTTAGTTAATATTAATTTTATTAACTAATCTAACGGTGTTTTGATTATATAAAAAAGTAACGTATTATACTTATTTAAATTTTAATTAACGATATAAATTGCAAAAAATACATTAAACCGAAGAAAAATGCCTAGACATGCTGTAACTAAAAATTTTAAATTACCATTTATTTCTGGGAAGTTAAAGTCATATGAATTTGAATTGCGATCAAAGATCTTTAATGGGGAACATACACCAGACTTAGTGTATACATTTCCATGCACCATTTGACAAGATGGAGGCGTCCAAACCCTTCCTTTTGAATTTATAATTGGGCCAGATTTTTTAAAAGAATTATTAAACAACATTGGAGGAGTAAAACTTCTTTCATGATCATTTAAACCAAATATTGAGAATTTATTTGATTTTTCAGGTTCTTCAGATTCTCGAAGCTAAAAGTAAAAAGAATGAATTAAGATAAAACATGTTAAATAAATTTTATTGTAAAACTAATTTTATTTATCAAAATAAAGAAATAAATTATTTAAAATTCATTTACATTTTGTTTATTAGTAAAATAAAATAAATTATATATATATATATATATATATATATATATATATTCCATTTGTTTTTTAATAATTTAAAAAATAAATTTAAATAATTTAAGCATTAAATTTTTAAATTTAAACAAAAAAACGTTTATACATATTAAAGATTAACGTATATTATCAATCAAATGTTTGAAAATTATAAATATTCTATATAATACATACAATAAGAAATTATAAAAAATATTATTTTTGATTTTATTGTAAAAGAATTCTTAAATATGTTTTTAAATAAAGTTTTCCAATATGTTTTACTTGTTCCTTTTATTAGTATGAAGAATGCACATCACTTATCACATATCACAATTCTTAATGTATAAACTTCTTGTAAACTTGACTAACCTGAATGTGGCAAAGTACTGATTAACAATGCTTATATTATAGCCCACACTAGAACACTGGAGGATTTCAACAAATATATGATATATTCAAAATAAATTTTTCGTGTGGTGTGATTGTAGTATATCTGTGTATGACATCCTTTTTAATATTTATAAATTTTCGGCTGAATTTAAAGCTATCAAATCAGCAAATCAATTGAGAACATCAGCACAGCTCCTAGGACATAGATTTTGACTTAAAATAGCTCTAAATGCGAAATGCAAAAATAGTGTTTAAGCAAGAAGAAATTCTTTCAAACTCTCAATTTCTAGTGATTGTGAACCACGCACCTAATGGAGTAACTAGATAAGTAACTAGATAACAAAAACTTCGAATCCCTGTTTTAAATGTAAAAAAAATATAGTCTCATAATAAATAAAACATAGTTCAATCATTATATTTGCAACTTCCTTCTTTTGATAAACTGTTCGTAAAGATATTTTGACATCACACCATATAAACTGTCCGTTGCTTTGTACGACTAGTCACGATTAGAAATAACTGATTTTTAATTTTTGATAATGTTATAGACAAATTTCTTTCTACCCCTTCTGATAGCGATATCATTACGTTCTCTTCAATTGACTGCTTTTTAACTTTATTTGCTGTCTGATAACCGGTATTTTTATAAAAGTTGATAATATTGTTAATTTGTTTGATCTACATATCATCAATGTGATATTGAAATAGCATAGATATCTTTCCATTCGAAAAGTCTTCACATTTAACCATTATAATCTAAAAGGAAAATATCATGTTAGGCATGGCTCAAATAAATCAAATACATGTCAGTTTTAAACAATGTTGAGATCAGAAATAATATGGATCAAATGAATTTTATTATTTAAAACAAATTAATATTCCTGAAGACTTTTCATTTTTTATTTTCACCCAACAATCTCAATTGATGCTTTGATTTATTTTCACCTCTTATAAATGCAAAGAAAAGAAAATTGGGAACTATTTTTACTACTTTCTTAAGAAAAATATTTAAAACGGGTAAAGAAAATGAGCTTGTGTTACTGAATAATTGATTCTATTTACTGAATACAAAAAAAATTCAAAGGCAAATATCCGTCAAAGTCAACAATATATTATCTTAGTCTAATATAGTTCCAGAAGTGTAAATAAAAATGCCAAATAAAATATCTGAAAACATTATCAATGTGATGGAAGAGTAAAAGTCCCCCGACAAAATAGCGTCGACCATAAGAATGATACATGAGTTCATGTGATATCCAGTTTAGAGAGAGCAGTTTGAAATGCAACAAGTAAATATTTTCAAACGACTAGACTATGAAAATCTTGCAGCTACATATCATGATGATGAAATGTAACCTTTCTTTTTTTCCACCTGCTGATGCAAATATTGACCTGAATGACACTCAAACAGATGCTGTGGAGAACATTTGTGACACCTGGGAAGGCAATTATATTGGTCACCAAATACGACGTAGAATAATCGGAACAATCTGCCTCGAATAAACAATTCAATAGAAAGACGTCATCATGCATTGCAGATGCCTGTTGACGGTCATTACCCTAATGTCTATAACATGAGTAATCCTTTTCTCGGAGAACAAGACTAAACTGAAAACAGAATTCAACAATATAAAGCTGGAAAACAAAGCGAAGATGCAAGAAAGACAAAATACGATCAACATAACGAATTTCAAGCAGCTTTACGTATTTAAATAGGCTAATGCTAAGAGTTTCTACAGAACTTCGCACAAAAATTAGTTTTAATAAAATACCTTTTGTAAATGTAACAACAAACTTTCATAAATCGGAAATATTATAATGTGTCATTTTGTTATATTATAAACATAAATTGTGCTCTGTTATTCTTGTCTGATTTTCAACTGTATTTTATAAATATATAAATAAATGCATGTATATGTATTTATCGGTTTTTTGATTATTTATAAATTTATTTGTAAATATTACTTTATAATGTTATAAATAATAGCTAAAATTGAATAAAAATATAATAATCAATATTGATGCTATTTTTTTCTCGTTTTCTTATTTTATGGTGAACCAAGAATAAAATTCAATACTTGACGACCATACTGAAGATCAATAAATGAGATGTACCTATACTATAATATTAAACTTGGATAATAGAAAGCTTGACAGCAAATTTTCACCAGTTTTATCAAAGAAAATGAAAATGTCTAGATTTATTTATTCTCAAAGAAACATTCACTTAATATGAGTTGAATGTAAATGCTCTGAGCAATTTTATCACTGGAAATGAGATTGTTCTTTCAAAATGGTTACCTGATAGCTGATGCAATTTAAATGAAAACTCATACACTTCACAAAGGAGAATTCATGCTATCGAATTTTGTGTAAAGAAGGATTTGATTTGTTGGGATAGGAGAACTATTGATGCTCCATATCTTAACCAGCTACTCTGTGAATGCGATAAAAAAGAAATAAAGTCTCATTATGAAATTATATGGCTCTTAATTGAAATTACACCAGAACATACTTCAAGAATTTTTCATGAAAAAACACAAAAATATATTTGCGGAAGGTGTTTGCAGGATATTAGAACCCCATTGAACAATATGGCTTTCATTGCGCCGATATCTTGCTTTTGTGTGTTTCTTATACAATTTATATATGTGTTTTTTTTGAATGGATTTATGTACCTCAAATTGTGGATTTGTATTATCGGAGAGACTCCCAAACAGAAATAAGTTAAGTAAAATTTAATTTGTTGAAGTTTGATTTTATGGAAAATACAGAACCATCGATACTTCTCATTTTAAGCAACATCATTGTTGCTCTTTATACTTTGCATCATACTTTTTTATCATTTGTTTCGAAAATCAAACAGAGACAAGACATTTAAGCCATAAATCACACATAAATCAAACTTCAATAAATCTTTTTGACTCAAATATCGTCTTCTGCAATACATTGATTATTTCTAACATCTCTCTTGTCGTACAAAGTTGGTCACTTGAAATTACCATCTTAATCTTGTTGTTACCACCCATGAACGATCTACCGAGCGCTTGACATTTTCACATAGTATATCACCAGACAAAATTTCGCAAACCCATTTAAGAACATAAGTCAACTTACATAATCTTTTCTATACATAGTAAATATTGTTTTGATTTGTGTGATTTATTTACTTTGTAGAAACTCAGAAAAAGTTTTTGGTAAGACCGAAATAGACAATTTTGCCAATTACAAATTACTAAATAGCAAATTAATAATATCAAACAAATGTCTGAAAACGAAAGTCCTTTTCTTAGAAATATAAAATTACATATTATTCAACCGAATATGTCTCAGTCAGATGAAATAGAAAAGTCCTCTAACAATATGCATCAAATTATGTTTATCCTTTCGTAACCGCATATTTTTGTAAAATTGTCAAGTAATGCCATGATGATGATAATAACTTAGAAATGAAAAACAAAGACTTTATTTCTAAAGAACGACAAAAAAAGTATGTTTAATTTGAAAAGAATAACATAGTGACATCACTATATATTAGGGTGAACCAAAAGTCTTTTCGTATTTTCTACGCCTTTTTGTTCAATTGTTTCTTATTACCAAATAAAGATATTTTATATACATGTGTTATATGTTTTTAAAGCTCTTGAACTGCTCTATCACAATATATATTAAAACTTCTAATTAGTCGTTAATATAATTTTTATGGTCTTAGAAAAATCATGGAAAATTTTGAAATTCGTGTTATTTTACGCCATTACTGGAAACCGGGCTTAAAGGGAATTGCAGCAACAAAGAAGATATGCGAAGTTGAAGGCGAAAATGTGGTCTCAAATCGTACTGCACAAAATTAGTTCAAAAGGTTCAACGAAGGCGACATTGACCTCGGAGACAATGCACATTCAGGCCGACCAATCATCGTAGATTCCGGAGCAATTCGTGAAGCCGTCGAGACAAATCTGTCAATAAGTACTCGCAGATTGTCGACCGAACTCGATGTTTCTCAAACATCCATTGTACGACACCTGCACGCTCTTGGCAAGGTCAATAGACGATGTCGAGAAGTGCCTCATGAATTGACACAAATTCGAACCAAAAAGCGTTTCGAAATTTGTCAAAAATTGCTTGACAATCCGCGCTGTGACCGTTTCATCCGTCGAATTGTAACTTGCGATGAAAAGTGGGTTTACTTCAGTAATCTAGACCAACAAAATCAATGGTTGGACTCCGGACAAATGACGAAACCGGTAGCGAAACGAGATCGTTTCTCAAGGAAGGCATTTTTGTGTATTTGGTGGAATATCGAAGGTGTGATTCACTTCGAGCTAGTTCTAAATGGTCGTACTATCGACGCTGACCTTTACTGCGCCAAACTTGATCGAATGTATGGAGCACTTGGCGAGAAATACCCCGCTTTGATCAATTGAAAGCGAGTTCTTCTACAACAGGACAACGCAAAACCGAACACCGCCAAACAAACAAAGGAAAAAATCAAAAATCTCGACGCCTTTGAACTTCTTCCACACCCAGCGTATAGTCCGGATCTTGCGCCATCCGACTATCACCTTTTCCGCTCTATGGCACACTTTTTTCGCGGTCGCAGCTTCAATAATCTGGCTGAAGTTGAAAACGGGTGTCACCAGTTCTTCGCTTCTAAGAACAAGGATTGGTACCGCAGCGGGATCGCACAACTTGCCCATAGATGAGTTCAAGCTATAGATTCAAAAGGCCTTTACTTTGAAACTTAAATGTTTTTATTTGTTGTAAAATTATGTTTAAATTTTTAATAAAAAATATGAAAAGACTTTTGGTTGACCCTAATATTTGAATACAAATGCTTTATTCTAGCAAATAGTCCAAAAAATGGCAGAACGTACGTATAGGTCACCGGTAAGGAATGATTATATACAATTTAATTTTAATTTGAAAAATATACAAGGTGTCCAAGAAAACTTAACTTAAAAATAGTAAATAAAGAAAAACTATATTTATTTTTAATTGCAAATGTATGTGATTAATTTAAGTAATTAATGGTTGTATTTGAAGCAAATATCAATGAATTATTTAATTTTATTGTCTATAATATAGACTCTATATTTTTGAGACTGAAGTTTACTTTGCTTTAATATAATTTTCATAGTTGTAGTTGAATTGTAACGAAAAATAGATGGAGTAATTGGAAAACAGTGTAAATCTGTAAAAATCAGAAAAATCTGTAAATACTGAGAAATTTAGTGATTCAAATAATTTCAATATTGAAACAAAAGAGGTAAACATTTAACTTTGCAATTGTATATACAAATTATATGCAGTTGGTATAATATTGGTATGGTGACTTTATAAATGCAGTTCGCTAAAGGAAAACGTTTTATATAGTTGATAATGGTAACCTGTCAAACAGTTGGCTCCATATACTACAGGTTGAAGGAAAACATTATTGTACT
Organism: Girardia tigrina; assembly: GCA_001938485.1. Lineage (NCBI taxonomy): Eukaryota > Metazoa > Platyhelminthes > Tricladida > Dugesiidae > Girardia > Girardia tigrina. Next base: position 28,924 of record MQRK01233428.1, on the reverse strand, counting down.
TAGTATAAATAAAATCATTTCAGTTATCGAAAAACAGTAAACACACCAGAATTTAAAAACGATCGGTTATTGCTAAAACTCAGAAACCTTTATTCCTAAAAAGTACGCAGCTTCAAAGTAAAAGAAGTACCTTAACCTGTTGACTACCAAATTTTCTTTTGGAGATATGTTAATTTTTTGAAGTTTTAGACGTAACAAAGGTAATTCAGCATGAAAAAATTTTAAAAAAGACAGAAATATTTATTACATAAGAGTTACAAAAATGAGTTTTTTGAGCTACAAACATGAGTTTTCAATGAATATTGCAGTATTATTATATTTTACTGATTAGAATTGGTTTTATCATTCATCTACATCAAAATAAAGTTTAGTGTGGTAAATTCGGAAACAATTTGGTACGCATAATGGCACATTACAGTCAAGGCACATGAAATAACTTCGTTGTCAAATTTGTTTCGCACTACAAACAATACAATTTCTTCTACTTCATTCTTTACTCTTTGGATCTTGTAGAACATTGTCAGGAAAGTGACGAGCAACTAATCTCAAAGGTTTAGGATCATTAGAAGGTCTACCAACTCTATTTCTCTCTGAAGTATTTCTCTAACCAAAAGCAATTTGAATTGAGTAAGCTGTAAGTCTTTAGCATTCTGCTTCATTCTGTATGTTATATACGAATTGAATATCGCCACATCCATCATATGAAAGAATAACTTTTTATACCACTTCAAAGTTTTCCTAATTGAAGCAGAGAATGATATCTGCATGTCAGTTTCATCAACAGCTCCCATTTTATGTGAATATTCCATGACTAGAGCGGGTTTCATAATTTAGGTTCCGTTTATTCTATCAATATTTCTACTGTTCAAGAAATTTGTACTATATACAGTCGATAATATGTAGACATCTTGTTTATCTTTCCATTTCATTGCTAGAAGAGCTGAAGACGAAAACCATTGAACATCTCTTTTTCGTGATTTTCCAGTGGATTTTGGCAATCCTTTACGATTTTTTTCTCACTGGTTCACATGCTCCAGTTTTGTTCTGATGCAATAAATTGAATAGAATTAGACTAAAATACTAAAAAACCAGTTATCACAATACAAAACATGTCCTTTGTTTAGATAAGGTTGTAGCAAAGATATGTCGATAGATCCGCTAACGCCAAGATTCTCTAAATAATCAATGTCAGTTTCGGAACCGTTGCAGACAATGAAATCTAATATTGGTTTTGAGTAACAGTCGACTAATTCAAATAATTTTATACCAAATCTACTTCTTTTTGATGGTATGTATTGCTTGAATGATAAACGGCCTTTCCACAGCATGAAATGATTTAGAAAAGTTAATAGTAATATTTAGAAAAAAACCATATTAAAAAATTCTTCTTCGTTCAAAGCTTATAAGCCGTAAACCAATATACGGGTCTCCGGTAGTCAACAGGTTAAAACGAATGATGAAAGTTTGATCCCAGTAATTTACAACCACATCCATCTCTTTCACTACTAGATTACTCATCAAGTTAATTTTTTTCAGTAACAAAATAATAGGAATAATAATGAAAAACCTAAATTTTTTATCGCACATTTTCATGTCAGGTAAAAGCTGTTTTTATTTAAATAGTGCATTAAACCTCATAACTTTGTTTAGTCTATTTAACCCAATGGATAAAACCAGCGATTACTACTGAATTTAATCTCATGAACCGCACTCTTTTGCATAAAATATTCGTCACTTTTGTTACTTGTCTCATAAGTGTAGCGATAAAGATGATATAGATATTGAGTATTATGAGGGATAAGTAATTATTACTCAAAAGTCTGATCATAAACATAAATGATTGTATTTGTATCAACAAAATATCTGAATTGTTAAGTTTTTTGTATAACACTTAGTATATATTTTATTAAATATTCATATTATTAATACATACCTTCTCAATAAGATCAACAACACTTTGACCATAAGTTCTTTCTGGGATTATGGGAAACATACTATATGGACTATTACGATTTGATGTCATTAAACTCCAAAGAGATATGGTATTAAATCCTGAATTATTAAAAATGTTGTGATTTTTTGTAACATCTTTTCTACGCTTGTTAATATCGTTGGAATCAGATTCCTTCAATTTAATTTCACTTTTTTGTGATTCATGAACTTTTAAAATTGAACTTCGAATAATATCACCTTGACTAATACCTAAACAAATACAAGTAAAAGTAGTAACTTTAAATTAATTAATGAATAATAATTATAAAATTATTTATATACAAATTTAATTTCAACTAAAGAGCCTTTGAAATACAAAATCTGTTAAAAAATTATCAATTATAAACTCATTCGAAATTATAAAATGATTTGAATTTCTTCGTCGAAATTAGTTCTGTGATTTTTGCATTCAAATATTTCCTGTTAGTATTTATAGCTTTTGACATTATTCCCCAAGACACTTTTCTTTTGGTGTGGTCGTCAGATTATTATTTTTCTTTTGATAAAATTTTTCAGTTTAATAATTAGATTAAAATTTTATTAATTATCGATTTTATTTTTTATTTATATTTAAAATAATTACATTATAAATGTAGTATCATAATAAGTACATTGACTCATTAAAAATGAATAAACAGAGTGATAACTTACAATAACGTTTTTTTATATGGCAAATTAAAAAAATGTAAAATATATTCTTTTGCTTCTAATGATGCATGTTATTATTACTATAATAATGCTGTATGACAATCTCATGACAGTGATGATAATCTCATTAATAATACCAATTACTTATTTATGTACACATATACAATCAGGTGCAAAAGTTTGTGAACGCTTGTTTCTATACTGCTTTTTACACTGCTGGAGTTACACAGAACGACCTTCTTCCAGCATGATGGAGCACCTTGCCACAATGTCAATGCTATTCGAGAGTGGTTAGCGCAGTCAGGCTTCATAATTCTTGGTCCTTGATCAGACAACTCACCGGATCTCAATCAGATTGCAAATGCCTGGACGTAGGTGAAGAAACAAGTTGCTGCCACGCACTTAAATTGAGTTTAAAAACTGTGCTAAGCTTAATCATTGCGCTTGTTGCAATAACAATCCGGTTTCTGATTTCTACTTCGGTTCCCCCATTCTCTGTGTGTAGAGCCTAAGTATTTGAAACTCCTAACTTGTTCCAGCTTCTCCCATTCAATGTCTATATCCAGTTTAACCTCGTGGTTACGGCTTCCTTACACCATTATTTTGCTTTTCTCTCGCTTGATTTCCATTCCAAATTTCTTTAAACTTTTGTGTAATCTATTCGTAAGTTCCTGAATCTCTGGCTCATCTTTATCGATGAGGTCTATGTCATCAGCAAATCGTAGGTTGCTTATTCTTGTTCCTCCGCAGCTTATTCTAACATCATCCTGATTATCTATTGCTTCCATAACAATTTTCTGACGAAAAAGGTTGAACATTGTTGATGAAAGAATACAACTTTGTCTTACACCTACTGATGATTTAAACCAGTCACTAAATTGCTCACTTATCAACACTTTTGAAGATGACCGTTGATCCGCTGAAAAATAATTTGAAATAAATGATCTTTGTCACAAATAAAACATTTTCATTCGAATTGAATCTTATCAATAATCAGTGAAAAAGTTAGTAAAACATTAGTCACAACATTTAAGTTAAATATAATTTGCTAATTCAGTAGTTAAAAACATAAAAAATAAAACAAAATAATACAATTTATATTAAATATCATGTCTTAGCGTTTGGTTGTGTCGTACGCAATGTGTTGAGAAAAAAGAAAATTCTTTTAATATTTATAAAAATAATAAAATTGTTTATTTTATAATAGTCACTTATATTACCAAGACACTTGTTTAAAGTTGAAAGTCTAACACAAAGAAAAACATTTCAAATATTTTGATCCATTAGTTTAATGTAAATTTAATATTAGTATAATCATAAATAAATATATATACATGTATATAATTATTCTTTCAAACAAAACAGCACTTTTGTAGGAATTAAAAAAAAGATTTATACTTTTTCGGAAAAGCAAGAGTTTATTTACAATGGGTTTTTAACAAATTCTAAATTAAAATAATCATAACGATCTTCAAAATTTTTAATGCTTATTAAGTTCAATACAAAGTTTTTGGATATTATAATAATAAAAATGTGTTTCCGAGTTCTTTTCTGTTATTTGTTTACTTCCTATTCCTTTAAAAAAATAATTAAGTACATCGACAAACATCTAAAGAAGGTTGTGTTTTTATTTTAATAAGAGTTTTCAAGATTTATATAACTTTGAAGTTGCTGAACATGAAAAAAGAATTATAAAAATTATATATAACCATAACTACTATTATTATCTTGCCTTTCGTATAATAATAAAACTAAATATGTCTGGATTATTCGTCTTTTTCTTTCATTTTTTTAATTGGAATAGAAGCAAAAATAAATAACTAATCAATATAATCTTTTTAATAAATTAAAGGTGGAAGTCCAAATAAGAAAAAAATCTAGGTAAGGTGCTAGGAAAACTTTGACAAAAAAAATAAAAATGTGTTAAACCAATTTCTTGAAAAATCCGCAATTATTTAATGTCCAACCATTTATTTAAACATGTTTTATAATCATAATTAATTACATATATTAAAAAATTATATATATATATATATAATTCGTACATTTTGAAAAATAAGTAAAAATAAAATTTAAGATTTATATATTCCAACTTTAAAAATTGAAAAGTTGTCTAATTTTTTTAATGCCTTCACAATTTCTAATATTATATAAATATTAAATTTGTTCAAGTTATTGCATATTAATGGCGAAATTGACCCATGTCTTATTTTCGAAAAATGATATGAGAAAAAAATAATTCCATTGAAAAATATACCGAGATATTGCTTAATTTTACCTCATTTTGAAGGATTAAAAACTTTAAAAATGTGTTGTTAAAGCAAATAATAATTAATTAAATTGAAAAATTATATCACGATTATATATATATTTAATAAAATTCAAAATATTTTCAATAAATAACTCTATTAAACCTTTAACACAATGCTCTGATATTGTTTATTAATATAAATGTAATGGGTGTGATGCCACATACTTTGAAAAAAAGTGCCTTTCATCTCTGTAAAAAATTCGAGAGCATGGTCGAAAAGAAATTAGAGCATATATTGCAGAACATAGAAAAATACGTAACTGTGATATTAATATTAATAAATTCAAGATTCTCTATAAGCATCTTGTGAGTTATTGAGAGAGAGTGTCGTGTGAAGCATTTCTAATTAGGTCACGTTCCCTAAAATCAATATTTTTCATTTTTATACATTTGAATTCAATTATTAGTCAAAGACCTGAAGATGACGGTTGATCCGCCGAAAAATAATTTGAAGTGGATGATTTTTCTAATTAATAAAATATTTTCCTCAGAATTGAAGCATATCAAAAATCAGTGAAAAAATTAGTTATTAAGAACATTAATTGGGTTTTCTTCACATTTATTTATATCAAAATTTGAATTGTCACTACAACAATTCTCCGAAAAACTTGCGTAGCTCGTCATCGTTCTTGATTGATAATCTTTAATAATATTCTTTAATGTCTTATTATTCAAACAAATTTAAATTACAATTTAATTATTACAAAAATAATTTCTACTTTAAATTTAAAATAATTTTTATTTATTTTAAGAAAATATTAGTAAAATATTATTTATAAAATATTAGTTTAATTTTAAAGTGATTATTTAAATTTTAATATTTGAATAAACAACCCGACATTTTAAAATATTTAAAATATCAATCTTCCATCTTGGAGGGAGAAACACAATCCTAAAACAACATACCAAACAACACACAATAAACACGGATTAATAATAACTTGAAATATTAAATAAAAACATTCACGAAGTGGTTAAAGACAAATAACCGTAAAAATAAAAGAAAACAAAAGATATACACTTGTTCATAGTTTTTCATTGTCAAAGTCATTTGTAAATAACCGGTATATAAAACCAGTAAAAACTCTCCGCTTTATTTTCATTGTCAGTTAATAACAGAAAAATATTTATAAATTCTGAATGTATTGTCATGGTAACAACAAAGTAACATGTATTTATCAATAAAATTAAAGAAGTCAAAGGAGAAATATAATTAAAGTAGCTGAAAAATCAATAAATTCTTTGTTGAAGAAAACTATATAGAAATATAAGTTTAAATCAATAATATGAAAAAATGTCCTTTATAAATCATAATATATATGTGGTGAGCTCAAACTGAACAAGATGCGTTTGTCATAACATTTTAATATACAAAATCCACACCATTTACGGATATTGGACTTGACTCTTGATATCATGATCACAAGATTTATCGGAAATCACAGTAACTGCTTTAATAGAGTAAAAACAGAAATAAATAAAAATCATTATTGAATAAATGAATGTGTACGTATGTGTCTCCCAAATAGACTCAGAGATTATTGCACCGATTGCAACTAAATTTTGAAAAATTGTTGTAGATATCCCCGAAAGGTTTTTGTAAAACAATTAATAAAATTAATAAAGCTAAAAATGTATTTTTTTTAAATTGATCTAACAATTTGAAGAAGCAATCTTTGGTACATAATAAAAGACAGAGATGGGTACACTACTGGGATCACAAAGTTATGGGCTTTAATTCTGTATGAGTCTTGTTGCTATTGGAGTAAATGCCAAATATAGATTGTTTCGGTAGAAACGAAACGTGAACTAAAGTGAACGAACCGGCATTGCAAGCTGGTCATCCCGATACGATACTGGTTTCTCTCTGATGTACATTTGTCGAGTTATATAGAAAAATGTCTTTTGTTAAGGGATCACATTTAAGAATCACATCTTTGCTCACTGACCGTCAATCTTGATATCATTGGACCTGCCTAGAGAAGGTATATATTCCTACGTTTTACACAGTGTGACACTCCAATTAAGAATTATTCCAGATATTCACCCGTTTTCAATTTCTCCAGGGACTTCAACCTGGAATGTTAGAGAGTTGTAAATTCATCCAAATCTAACCACATTGATCTTGAAATTTCAAAGTTTTTAAATGTATAAATCAACATGAATTAATTTACTAGCCCGTGATGCCGGTTGCGTCAGTATAACATCTGCGTCTATATGTATTTGCTATCAGAATCCAAATAAAAATTACATGATCAATATTTGATTTTCACTCTAATGGTACTGGGTAGCGTACCAAATTAAAAAACACAATTTTTTCATCTTTATAGTAGGCCCATCTCCCCACTGGTTCATACCCTTGAGGTCTTGTGGATATACGAACACCATTGTAAATTGCAAATATATTTTGCTGAAACCTTTTTTTGTGAGGAATATTTTAAATTGTTTGAATGTGTAAATGTATGGATGCTGTATGTTGATTTAAGTACGTTGAATTTAGAATGGTGATTCTCTCACCCAGATGGAAATTGGTATTTTTTATTTAAATTTAAAGTGATTGTCTATTCGAACATAATTAAAATAATCATTTTATAAGTTCATATCTTTAATTTCAGAATTAAAATTAAGTTTAATAATTTTTAGTAAAATTTAAATTAAATGCATTAATAATTTGATGTCATTTTTATTATTTTGGGATTTATGGAAAAATGGTAAAAATTAATATTTTTAATTAATATTTTTAGAGGTTAAATATTTTAAAAAATAACTTAGAAAAATTGTTCGAATAATCATGATTAAAAACAGAAATAAGAAAACCAATTAAAACGATTGCAAACGATGAAAGACCTTCTGAGAGTTTTAATGACTCTAAATGTAATTGCAATAAAGATTCAAACGAGACTTGTTTAAATGCTCTTAATAGTTTTTTAACTGTTTTTATTTTAAACAATTTTTTTCGGGAAACGCCGGGTAGTCCTAGAGTCATATATGTTTATAATAAGTTATAATTTTTGGGTCATTCAAATATTAAAATCAATAACAAAAAACATCTTACAAATTATTGATTAAAAAAATATCGAAATCAAGTCTTTATTTATAAAAATCAAATTTAGTTAAATATTTTGTTATAGCTATTATTTTAATTTATTATGAACCCTTAAACATAAATATAGGTCTCGCAAACGTAATCTCCTCTAGGTGAAATTGATTCAAAAATTCTGGCATAAAAACTCATTAATGGAGTTATCTTTTTTAATTTATTTTTCTTTCAAAGTTACAAATCTTCTTTAATTAGTTTTTTGTCATGGACTGTAATTTTCTGAAACTGTATTACAAAGGAAAATAAATAAAAGATTTCATTTTATCGTTTTAATTATTTTTCCACATATATCACAGTCGACGTTAAAAAAGAAACTCCAAGTTTCTCAATTATTATAAAATTAATCATTGTAAAATATTTATTACAATAATGGAATTCTATTAGACCTTTAATATTTTTATCAGCTATAACTTATGAAGTTATAAAAAAAATAATAAAAAAATTTTCATTACATCTTTAATTATTATTTCATTTAGAAAATTACTAATCAAATAATATAAATTTCTGGCAGTACCATTAAACTTCAACCAAACTTAGAGAATAAGTAATAGTCACGTTTGGCGAAATTATGATGATGAGCTAAATACAAATTTCTAACGAAATTCATCAAATTTTTCTATTGTAAGTCTGATTGTGTATTGGTGAGTTGTTTTTGTAGAAAAGCACTTAATCTTTTACCATGATATTGTTGGCCAAAAATATACTGGCTTTTCCCATCTTTGACTCATGAGGGTCTGTTAGGTGATTTAATTATTCCTCGGTTTCTGTTGAGCTATGACATATTCTTGTTTCGTCCACCGATAAGAAACGATAGAGAAAGTTCATCCTTATGTAGTTAAACGTGACTGAACTATCTTTGGAAATGATTGCATTTGTTGTTAACAGAGCGAAAATGAAGAATCTATCCGACAGACAGCTTCTGCATTTCAAAATATTCATCTGAAACATTAAGTTTGTCCTTCTGCGATCGTTAATTGTAATGCCATGTATTTAACGGATCATTTATGAGGAGAACCACATTTTGATAGCGTGCCCACCGATAATCTCATTCAACCAAGTTTCAGTTGTCCAACATTCTATTGTCGACTTCCACGAAGTACAGCACCTCAAGATATGGTTTGATTTTGTGTTCATCTCACTGAGCATTTTATTTTTCATTAACAAGTATCTAATCACTGCACGATATTCAATTTTCGCCCTTTCGTAAAAATTCAAAAGCTGTTCTCTTTTAATGACTGATAGACTCAAACTTCTTGAGATAATGGTCTGAAAATGAAACAACATCCATTATTGAGATATTTTTAGTACCAACTATTTATCAATCGTTCATTGTATTTATAATTTTAGGCATAATGTATGTAACTTTTTCCTGACAGTAGAAGGGTACGTCGGAAAAAATTTATTCCTGTCTTCGAAAAGTAATGAAATTCTTGCGTAACAAAGAAAGATTAATGATAACCATATTAGTAATTGTAGTAGCCTTAATACTATATATATATTAGGTTGGGGAAAAAGAAATCCATTATTTTGGTGTGAAATTCAAAACTTTATTTAACATGTTTCGGATTGTCCTCTTGGAGTCAAATATGCACCGTTTTGTTGTATAATTAGTTGTCATTTTGAAGGTAGCTTCATAATGCCTTTCTCGTAGAAGTCTTATTGGCGAAAAACTGTAGTAATCGATTTTCACAATCTTCTATTGATCCCAATTTCTTATCACTCAGGAAATTTTGCAATACGAGATAAAGGTGGTAATCGCTGGTGCCAAGTCTGCACTATATGGTTGATGCATTAAAACTTCCCAACCAAGCTCCCTGAGTTCTTGAAGAGTCACTACAGACGTATGTGGTCTGGCGTTGTCGTGATGGAACACAACACCTCTTCTGTTGGCCAATTCTGGTCGTTTCTCATCAATTACTATCTTCAAACGGTCCAGTTGTTGACAGTACAGATCTGAATTTAGTGTTTGGCCATACAGAAGCAACTCATAATAAATGATTCCTTTCCAGTCACACCAAATACACAGTAGAACCTTCCTGGCCGTTAGTCCTGGTTTGGCGACCGTTTGAGGTGCTTCACCGTTTTCACGATCGTTTTCGTATGTGACCCATTTCTCATCCCCAGTAACCATCCGTTTAAGAAATGGGTCGATTTCACTTCGTTTTGCCAAGGCTTCGCAGATGGAAATTCGATCCATCATGTTTTTTGGTGTTAATTGGTGTGGAACCAAAAAATCAAGTTTCTTCTTGAATCCTGCTTTGCCAAAATGGTTTAAAACCGTTTTGTGGTCGATCTTCAGCTCCTGTGCGATGCTACGACTACTAACATGCCGGTCAACTTCGATCATTGCCGAGATTTTATCGAAATTTTCAACGATAGGCCTGCCTGTGCGAAATGCATCTTTAACATCAAAAATGCCTCCACGAAATCGACGAAACCAAAATTGCGTGTAATTAGCTGTTACAGTATTAGCACCATAAACACTATTCACAATAACAGCTGCCTGGCTTGCATTTTCGCCTTTATCGAATAAAAACTGTAAAATGTACCAAATTTTTTCTTTGTTGCTTTCCATTTTTAACACCCTGTAACTCAGAACTGAATAAAAAAAGTAAAGAATTTTTTGTGAAATAACTGTGAAATGTTAGCTTCACAAAGAGCATAAATTTTAAATTGTTTGATCGATAAATAATGAATTAAAATAATGGATTAAAATAATGGATTACTTTTTCCCCAACCTAATATATTGTATATATATATATATATATATATAAATATGAAAATAAATAATTATTATTATCGATTTCGTTCGATAATATAAAATGAAATAATCAGATGGTTGGAATTATTCGTACTTTCTTTTCAAATTAAGTCACAACATGCGGATTACGTCAATTTTATCGCTTTTGATATCTGGAATTTATGTTTCACAATATTCACGATATCCATCGTGATCCAACCGACAATGAAAATGAAATTTAGCGTCAAATATCACCATCTCAACGGGCAATAACCATCAAATTGCAGTTATTCGGATTCTTGAACTGTTTCAGCATATTTGCCATTTCGATGTTGGGAGTTTTGATAATGTTGAATAAAGTGCAGCGATTTCGAACTTGGTATAATTTATGGGTGCACACTATTGCAGAAATACAAATAATATTTCTATTAACCTTTTCAACTCTAACGATTCAAACTTCAACTATAGTTCTTCATTGAAAACTTACAACTTTGAAAAAGAAGTCAAAGAATTAATTGATAATTTCCAACAACAGAGCATGATGTAACATCATATGCCGAAATAATATAATTATATTGTTCCTATTCAATGTCTAAGTATTCTGGTCCAGTTGCAGTCCACTGATTTTAGTCGCATTGGGAAAATGTACAAGCTGATTTCCCAATTATTTTTCTGTGACGCATCGCACCAGATCACTATCCATTTGCCGAGTTTTCTGGTTTAGTCGACTAAGTGGAAGTTCGACTCATTTGGCACTCTCGCCGACAAATTTCCATCAAACTACCAGCACCTAAACCACTTGCATTGCAAGTTCACCCGACTAATTTTTAATAAGAGACTAAACAGGGAAATCAAAATTTATACAACAAATTCCATGTGACAATTTCGGCAACACTCATTTGAACTTGGCCAGAAAAATACTTATTGTCGTCAAATGCTTTGACAATTAATTATGTGTATGACAATCTGGTGTCTATCGTGTTCCTAATAAATATTACTCATCTCTTTATCTAATTACTCATTAAAGTTAATGGAGGAGGAAAATATATTCAATTTCTCTTTTCATTACAGTTTCACATTGCGAACAGACGTCGTCATATAATCGTGATAATCCCTCTGCATTTTCCTGTTTTAGTTAAACACTTTAGTTTTTTCAATTTTCAGCAAGATCGGACCCCACCACATTTTACTTGCTTTGTGCGTGCACGACTTGATTTAAAATTTTCCAATAGATGGATTGGATACCGTCGCACCATCAACTAGCCGCCACGCTAGTCAAATTTAATTCATATCGACTTCTATTTTTGTGGCTTTGTAAAATATAAAGTTTTAGCACATAAACTCCGCACAGTTGAAAATCTGATTCAGTTCATTTTGAAAGCTTGTCAAGAAATTGATGCTGATAAAAATCTTTGTTCTAGAGTCTGCATGAGTATTTGTTCATGATTAGAAGAGTGTGTTAACGCTGATGGCAATCAATTTGAGTACATGAGGTAGTAGAGTTTCTTAATTCGAGTTTTTCTTATTACACGTACTTATTTTTTTGCAACATTTATTTGTTTGTTTGTATAATAAATGCAGTAAATATATACATGTTTCATTTTTAATCATTGTATTCCTACCTTTGCACCCCATGTATAAATATCTCGTGATATCCATTCAACCAAGAGTATAATTTTAAAAACATTCACGAAGAAAGAACAAATATAAGACAATCTTAGTAATACTGACAGTAAAATGAGAATAATTGACAAAAGACCTGTTTAATAAATATGATTTTTTGAATTGAAAAACCGATATTAATAAGGGAAACCATTCGTGAAATTTCATTACTGGTTATCATATAATTGTTGATGCAAAAACGAAATAATCAGATACATTCAAATGTTTAACTCATAAAATTATAGAATATATATTATGAAACACTTCTTGAAAAGATTATGGAAATAGCTTGAGAAGATTGATTTAATTATTATTCAATTAAATATTACTTTCAGAGAATAATCTGAAAAAAAAATTAACCATTGGTTTATTATTTATACAATTTTCAAAGATTTATTAATAAAAAAAGTAAATAATAAAAATTCTTTTTATAAAACCACGCTTATCTTGTCATTGATTCTGTGGTGAAAATCGTGGAGACCATAAAAATAGATTGAAAATTTCCTTGGACAGAATTCTTTAGGTTTATTTTGAAGATGGGAGTCTCATTCAATATCTAGGTTCGATAATCAGTCAAACTGTGTCGATTTCTCAAGTTCTACTCTGAATCGATCGCAATTTTCAACAATTTAATCGGTTTGGAGTCGATATTTTGGTTTAAAAACTTGAAGAACTCATCTGATAGAGCCGGTTAGGATGTCAAAGTGAAACACCGGTTTCGGGGAAAATTTTAGTATGTGTTTCAGTGTTGTTCAACTGTGGGATACCAATTTATTCTGACCTACTCTTGACGTTTTGACTAAATAGTTTGACGACAATTGTTGATTCGGAAAACTCAGTCTTCAGAGTGATGTTACCGTCAAACGTTGTTTTTTTCTAACGGTAAAATTATAGGAAAGGGTATCATATAGCGAGACCTGAAAATCAATATTTTCTGGTAAGAAATCTAAAAGTAAACTTTTAGTTGTTCTGAAAACATCAAAAGTTAAAAATGTTTTGGCAAATAGAAAAAAGCATAAATTTTAAACAACAGTCTATTTAATTTATAAACACACAGTATATAGTTGTAAAAAATGAATAATCTATCATTTAGTTTGTAAATCCTGTAATGTTTTGAAATCTGCGATCCACGTGGTTTCATCCTTGAGATCAATACATTAATTATTCTTTTGTGTAACATAATTATTATGTACTAGAAAAAGACCCGTCATATGACGGAAGAGCTGAATTTTCTTCTTTGAAAGTTTCTGTTTTAATTTTAAAATCATAATTATAATTTATATTTAAATTCTAAAATATTTGAATTTGAATTTCACTCACAATTTTGAATAATTCATATAAATGGTTAATATAGTAACCATTCGTACGATCAAGGTTAATAATTGACCTAAGGATAAATTAACTTTTTATAATAATAAGTGCCAAACACAATGTTAGAATTCTAAATATGTGTATTTAATTTAAACAAAATTTTTCTTCTAAAAATTTTTCCAAAACATCTAAATTCCTAACAATCAGCAAAATAAAAATATAAAAAAAGATTATACTAACTGGAAATGTAATTTAATGATTATATTTTGAAAACATTTCTAGAATATAACAAGTTCTCGGACAATATTCTGTTATTCGATAAAGGAAACGTCAAAGTAAATTAAACATACTACTATGTTGATTATCGAAGAATTATGGATACTAAAATCTGAAATAAATGCTCAAAAACGATACCTAAAAACAAATGTTCGTGTGTAATATAAGTTAAACGACTTATTATTTTTCAGTTATGTCAAGCTAAATCATTTGAATAAAGTTAAATTATCTACGGGATGAATCATAAAGAATGATAATTATATCCTACGTTCATTATTGACAAAATGTTACGTTTCCTGTAATATCATTTGATTGTCAAGATCCTGTTAAGAGAAAAATTGTAAGATAACAAACAGAGCGTGGACTTTTATCAGTAGGGCAACCTTAATATGTTCTTATTGCATGTCTATTTCTTATGGTGGAGGTGTATATCTAAACATCATTAAGCATGATTGAATACATAATTTGAATACGTAAACAATAATATGTAAATATCACATTTAGAACTTTATTAGTTTGTGACTGTATTTTATTTTAAGAATATGGAGTTTTTCTGGTGAATTAGCTCTTTTATTAGAAATAAAAGATTAGTAAATAGCAATATATACTCATAGGCAAAAAATCACCTTTAATCGAGATAAATGTAACAGCTATATAAATTTTATTTATTATTCCAAATTAAAGTTAATTATTAAAAATGTTTTCAATTCAATCGTCGTAATCATAATTAAAATAAATGATTTTTAAAAAATAATTCACTTTACAGTGTTACCAAAAGTATAAATGATTTTTGCTATTATTTTCAAATTATAAAAGTTTAATTAATAAAAATCATTTACTAACATAATTTTTTATTATAACTGATTTTAAATATCATTTTAAATCTATATAAAAATAGTTTCAACGACTGAAGAATTTAAATATTAAAAACCTTAATAATAATAATAAATTTAAAATTTGAATAAATTAGTTTCAGATTATAAGAATTAAAAATAATAATCATCCATCTAGGAGAGACAATCCTCAATCAACACACAACATTTAAACATGCAAACAATACACAAAACATCAACATTCCAAATATTCCTCACAAATACATATTTGATATTTAAGTTATATTTTATATTTAAAAAGAAATGAATTTGTACAGAAGGTTTAAACAATGACGATGTCAGAGAATTCAAGAAAAGATTCTCAAAGGAACATTAGAAAAAGGAAAGCAAAAGAGATGTGATCTATCAGGAACCTAATATTGAATATAAATGTTTTTCATAATGTCAATGATTATAATTTTTACTTTTACTTATGTTTAGATATGTTTCAGAAGTGTTTTGAAAACGCGAAAAACAGGTGGCATAGTTTCTTTATATTTAATGATAACTATTTTAAATGGTACAATATAAAAATTGATGAATAAATAAATATTATTTTGTAAATTATGGTATTGCAATAAGTGACTCATAAATACAAGTAGCATATATTATGTTGATAAATACCATTTTTATAAAATTTCCATTTTAAATATGTATTTAAATTTATTTAGCGTGTTGCTGTTATAATAAATTCAAGTATCGGAAGACAAAGTTGGTTTTATTATTTGCATTTCAAATGCAAGTCAAAGACACAAATATGTTACAAAGGAACTTGTATTGACAGAACATATTCTTGATTGAAATATCAGATCGTCTGTTTATATTTTGGAAAAGTTTACATAAATAAACTTTTGATTGAAATTGAATATTCAAATATTAAATTCATAACAAACTTCATCAATTATTAATCTTCGAAAAAATTTACAAGATAAGCATTGTAGGACAAATTAATTTGCTTGCATAAGAATTCAACAAACTACTCGTTGATACCTACTTTTGTGAGAAGATTTATGGTACGGTCAATTAGACTTTAGATTCGCCAAGAAACGAAAACGACAACAAAAAGCAAATGTTTATGACCGAATGACAATGCAAAAGAGATTTATTTCCCCCGCATATGAGCCTCATTGCCACAAACAATTAAAATTAATTTTAAGAAACAAATAAAAAAAAGAACCAACAATATTCGTAACTTCCTCTTTCAGTTCTGCTGCAGTAGGGAAATGGCCCTTAATATGCTTCTTGAGGGTGTTTTATATGCAAAATCACAATTTCGGACTGTATGGGGGATGTTGCAACAGTTCAAAACCAAACATTCTTTTGATTGTATTGTTGTGTCCTGTAAAGTGTAAATGGGAGTATTGTTAAGAAGGGCCATTTAGCATCCTTCATTTTTCAAATAAATCAAGTTTAATAATTCAACGACAGTTCTAAAACAATGCCAATATTAATTAACGTTTTTGACAGATTCCAAAAAGGAGTATGTGTAGGGAAAATTCATGAAAAAGTCTGCTTTCAGAAGAATACAGTTTAATTTCTGAGAATCACGAGGCAATTTAATTTTTTTCTTCCGTGATGTTATTCAGAACTTTTTCAAAATTTTGTTCAAACATTTACAAATTTTAAATATAAAGACCATTGAAACATTTCATCAGATATTCTAGAACAAATAGCGAAAAATGTTTTTGAATTCCAGGATATCCCACGTATGACTTGGATTGAGCATTTTAAATGTTGAGAAGTTGGAGAACGCTCAAATGATTTTTTTCTTTTTTAGATGGTTGCGCATATTGGAAAAAACATTTCAATATTCTTTTTACACTTGCTTATGAACTTCGGTACATTTAAATTTTCTAAGAATAATGTTGATATTACTTCTGTACTCATCCGAAATTATGTTAAACGGAAAAAATGAATTTCGATAAAAGATGACCTGTAACGGAATTTGGTTTGGTTACCCTGTCAAGTTAATAAATTTCCAGATATTTATTTTCTTCCATTTCAAATTAAAAGTTAAAAAAAACTATTTTCCAAAATATTAATAATCCAAAAATAAAATTATTTAAACAAATTATTAAAATTGATTTGCAATAATTTTTTAATAATTAACTTTTTCACAAACATAATTGCAGATGTTTCGTGTTTTGATCGTGGAAAGATAACTTTACAATTGGAGAAAACTTGCAATTATTAATACCTTAAACCATTTTAAGTCTTTGATTTCAATATAAATCCATTCATTCGCATTCTGGTACAACGTTTACGAATTTTTGTCTTCATTAGATATATTATCACTTATTTTTATATTTTTTATATCTCTTACGGGAAAACAATACTCAATGAAGAATATTAATTTTCAAGAACATCTAATTGTTAAAATTAATTGTTTTATTATAAATTGTAAAGCTAATTGGACATAAAAGACATTGTTATAATTATATAAGACATTGATTTACTGGTAAAAGTTTTGAAGAGAAATGTCACCCTTAATTATAAGTTAAATTAAATGTCAATAAAATTAGTTATATTCGATTCAGCTTCCCATGGGCAATCTTTCAACAGAACAAAATATGTTTCAAGTAGAAAATAGATCAATTTCGCTTAGATTTTCAAATTAATAATTTTCATTAGGATTTAAGAAATATTATTGATATTATACTTTAAATATTTTGATGGTTTCATTATTTATATTATTAATATTTTTATAACTTACATTGTTAATATTTATCAAGTTAAAGTGTGAGTGAAATGTAAGTCTAAACCGAAACCGGTAGTATTTTAAATAAATAATAAATAAAATGATATTCAATATTTTTTATGACAAATCAAAAATTTAAACAATGTTTTTGTTTGTTTTAATTGAATAGAGGTTTTTTTAATAAAAAAATAATAGAGACTGGACACATTTCAGAATTTATAAAAACATGTCATTATTTATGTTTCTTATATTTGGTATAGAACGCTACAGTATCTCTCATAGTTGAGAAAATATTCTATTTGAAATTAGGTTTGTTTCACAACATATTCAAAGCTTGGTGATGTTTTCAGATACCCCTCCTAAAGGGGACTCTACTGCTTTTATGTATTTATATTTCTGAATATAAGTACTGCATCTTAGACTTTAATAAAATAAATTAAATTTTCGTACAAAGTGTTTTAATATAATATAAATTTTTTTGAGTCGTTATGCTTTAGTTAAATTCATTTGATTTCTATAAAACTGTTTTTTCGTTAAAATTTTCCATAGTACCTAATAATTTTCATTTTTAATATTCTTTTACAATATTTACTAAATATAATCATTGTTATATTTCATGTAAAAGTGATGAGCCAATAAATGTTACGGGTACCCGAAGGAAATCGTACTTTTTAAGTAGCTAAATTAACTTCAGACGAGGAAAATATAATATAAACTCATTTATTAATAGAATTATCAGAGGAAATAAGAAATGAATTCAATATAAAAATTTGCACTATGGTTCTCTCCTAATCAACTTAAACCCCAACAAAAGTTCATCATAAAGTGTTGTATACCGTTTTTATAGATTCTACTGAAGGGATATTGAATAATCCGAATTTGGTCAAATCATAAATTGTATCAACTATTCAAACTTTTTACGGTTACAATTGACTGATTATATACTTATGAAGAGGTTTATTTTGGTTCGCTGATCGAGATTTAAATATTTTTCAAAAAGATTATTTTGAATTAAAATCAAATTGAAAATTTTAAAAATTAATTAGAATTAATTAAGTATTTTAAATTTGAATTTAAGAACATTATTTATAAATTTATTTTGAATTAAAATAGTATTTTAATAGGAAAAATGAGTGATCAAAACAGATAACAAATAAAACAGTATTTTTTAACTTTCTAAAATAATAAAAATATTTTTTTTAAAAACAACGCAAAATTCAAAAAAAAACAACATATAAGATTTCAGTTGAAAAAAATTATAAAAAAATATTTTAAAAGGATTTAAGTAAAAAAACTAATTTTATCATTAAATATTTTTAAAACATTAAATATATGTATATTAGGGATAAAAATAAGACGACGCGTTTCGAGATAATAATAAAGTTTTTTTAATTCTGCTATGGTGTATTGCCAAATCATTCTGAAGACCTAGTCACATCCTTATTCAAATATTAAAAAAAACAATTGCAAATATTATGTTACAAAAATAATTCAGACAGATTAAGACTAATCAGAAGCCAGAAAAACACTGTTTTTATAAATTGGCAAATGAAAAATACAGTTACTGCTCCTGTATGTAATAAGCGTGGTGAAACATCATCCTATTAGGAAAATCGTTACAATTTCATCTTGGATTCATGAATTAAATTACTTTTAACTGAAAGTAATTCATTCAATTTCTGATAAAATAAGCAAATATATATTTTCTGAAACCGTCAATTTATTTTGCTTTTTATGAGATATCTCCGTAAGAAAACACAATTGTATCCCAAAATACTTTATTTAGGATAAAATGTTAATTTTGTTATGATTTTCTAATACGAAATTCTGAGCAAACTTAATAGATCAGTATTAATCAAATAGATCTTGTTTCACAAACATTTTTGTTTGTTGCATTTGTAAGAAAAGTAAGTCAATTTCTTATACACGAAATTTAAACAAATCCATTTTCCTATTTTATTAATCATTTCACTGATCTATAATATTCAAATAGTTTTCGAATTCATTTTTTTTAAAAATAATAAAGTTTTTTTCATATTTAAAATACAATTTTTTGTTATCTTAATTAATTTTAAATTTGATTATTTTATAACTCGAATTTCAAAATTATTTATTGTTACTCTGAACTACCTTTATTACATTTTTAAATAGGATATAAACATTTGAAATATATTTTTATTTGTTATAAATAAATTCTAATTTTATTTAATCCTACTTTTTCAAAAACTTTTATTCTTTGCCAATTTTAACTTTACAAAATTAATAAAATCTGAATATTTATCTAAAGAAATTTCAATTAATTTCAAAATCATATTTATGAAATTTTATTCTACTTTGAATTAAAATTTTTATCTTTCTACGTTAGAAATTAGTTATGTAATAAACCACTTTAAAAATATTTATTTCTTCTAAATTTAACAATCTCTTATTAGGTTATCAAGTATAAAATTTGTAGAAGTAAAGTCAAAGTGTATTGATAATTTACCAATACAAATATTTATGGCATTCATCAAAGTTTGTACCCACATTATTGACACACTTGCCATTTGAATAACAATTTGGTTGGTGATAATTTATAAATTCCTGGTAGGCTATTTTTACGGAATTTTTGGAATTAATTTTTTTTCTAATGAAAAAGTAGTTTAGGTCGAGGATGAAATGGCCTTCAGTTGGGGTTAGGTCTGATGACGATGGAGGTTGATGCCGAAGTTCAAACCCAAGCTTTTGTAGTTTTTTCATGGTCTTAATGTGCATAGTTATGGACCAAGATGGGAGCAAACCTGTTTACCAAACGCGGCTATTTACATTTGAGTTTCCGAATCATATCTTGCAATTGCTGCAGTAGACACTATGATTTAGAGACATTTACCAGTTGCCATGAAGTGATAATATATTACACCGATTTTGCTTAAATTGGTCAAGTGAAAAAAATAAATTATTGGATTCCACATGAGTTGAATGAAAACCAGAAACAAAAGCGTTTGGATGCTTACTTGATGAAACGTTTACGTTATAAATGTGATCAAGTTTTGAGTCAAGTGATTCAATATTGTTTGTTTTGCAACATCAAACGTTAGCGATAAATCATGAGCAACTTTGTGATGGATCCGACGCCACGGTCACTTTCACTTCGTCATTTAATACCCACGTTTCTGAGTGTCCGCAAGACTCACTATTGAGGTTAAATTACCTGAACTAAATTAAGACTGTCTACTGCGTAGTAGCATTGTATTCGAATACATTAATAAGGTTTCGCATGATTTCTGATGCTGAGGTTTCACGTAGGAACTCGTACTTAATAATAGTTTAAATTTCTGCCTTTCCCATTTTTAAAATACTGATTATAAAAACAAATTATCAATAACTTTAGTTTATTTTTATTGATGTGTTCAAGATATAGCAATCAAACAAAAAAGATTGAGCAACAAAATGTTAAGTCAGTTTCAAATGATAACTATTTGAATTTATTGTAATCAAGCTTACAAATTTCATACTTGATAACCTTGTAATTAAGTTTCCTTTATCAAATTTTTGAATTATTTCAATATTAATTTATTAGTGAAATGAAAATTAAAAAATTCTCTTATTCCCTAAGAAAGACAAACATTCTGAAAAAATGATTTACACTTTAACGACTCGTCACGTCTTTTCAATCTCATGTTACCACACAAGAAGTAATAATTTATTTCACAGAAATTCAAAAACTCATTTAAAAAGTGTTTCAAAAAGAATGTTTAACCAATCTTGAAAAAAATAAAATGTTCCATAATTGTTGTTCTTTTACAATTCGTCTAGCCAATTTGTTTTAATGGACTGCATATATACATATACGTTTATCAAAACAGAATCAATTATGTTTCAGTATCATATTTCAAACGCACAGCAAAACCGACTCATTATCAGATTAAAAGTCAATTTAAAATATATTAAATAATCAATTTGTTTTAATTTCAATATTTAATAAAATATTCACTATAAATATAAATAAATTAACTTCTTTGTCTTTTAATAGTCGAAGAACCGGAATTATCTTGTTCTTTATTAAAATTAGTTTCTGGGATATCTTTCGGTAATTTTGCTATACTCGCGTACGTTGAATTATTCAATGAATCCTGAATAAATATAATTGTTTCAATGGAACGAACAAAAGTCCAGTCAATGAAAATAAATCGTAAATTGTACAAGACAGAATGTCGGTGACCTCAATTATTGGTTGACATGACAACGTGTCACGAGACAAGAAAATGTGGCCTAGTTATTTTTTCTCCGCTTATATGCGTCACCTACTGATTTTTCTTATCAAAAAAAAGAAATCTAGTAACCGATAACAATTTATTTTATTTAATAAATTTTTCTTTTTTGATAAAATTATTTTCCTTTGATTTGAAAAAAAAACTCATTTTGATAATATTATTAATAATAATAAATCGTTAAAATCATTTGTAAAATATTCAATTTTATTTTGTTGTTTTTTGTTATTAAATTTGCATTTCTAAAAGAACTTTTTCGTCAAGAAAAAAACGAAAAACAGTCGAATCAAAATGAGAAACGAGTGCTTTTAGTTTAATTGGTGTCTAAAAATATTTCGCTTGTTTTGACTCAGAGAGGGAAATAGAAAAAAAAGAAAGAAAACTGATGGAAATCAGCATCTCGGTAATTAAAATCCCGCTATTTTTATAAAAAATAAATTATCAATGGTGTTCTTTTCTAAAGATGAAACTTCAAAAAGAATTTTTCGGTGTCTGTTTTAAAAAAGGAATTGAATATTTTTGTTTTAATAAATTAAAAAAGATGTCGTTTTCACATGACATGATGCCATTACTGGAATATTTACTGGTCTATATTCGTTTCAATAGATTTTGTCAATAGAAACAAAAATCTGATTACTAAGTTTACCAGTTCAAACTTTTTAAAAGTTTTTAATTTCAAATTTGTGTAAAGACTGTTGATATTTAAACGAAAATTTAACTTCCTTAAATACGTTTTAATCAATAAAGATTGCGAGGAATATTTTCGAATGGAGTTTATTGTATGTTGTTTTTAGGATTGTGTTTCTTCTACACAGATGGAAGATTGATACTTTGAATGTTTTGAACCGTCGGATTATTCAGACAAATTTAAAATGTAAAGAACAACTTCAAAATTAAACTAATATATTTTAATAATAAATATATACTAATAAATTAATGAAAATATTTTAAATCTATTTGAAAGTGATTTGAAATATTTTCAAGTTGGATTATAACGTAAAGATTTTATTTAATTATAAATAATATATCTAAAATTAATTAAAAATATTTTTGAAAATAATTTAAAATTAATTTAATAAAGAATTGTAATTTAAATGTGATCAAATAATTAGAGGTTACGAAAGAGACTTAAAAAATCATCAATTACGAACGATGTCTAACTACAAAGGTTTTGTGGAGAATTGTACTGGATGCAATTCTAGTTGTGATGTCAATAAAAGTATTGGAAATCATATTAGAATTCATATATAAAGATAACACTGGAATATGATCAAATTTATGGAAAATTAATTAAATTAACTTTTTTTTAATATTGCCAATAATTAAAATGTGAAGAACAACAAATGAGAGTATTAAAGTTTCTAAGGAAATTTGGTGATGGGACTATGAATGGGACCATCACATATGTATACCAGTATATTGTAAAATGTTATTATAAAAAATAATTTATTCTATGAAAAAGGTTTTTACACGCATTTATTATTATTTTATAACACAGTAGGACACTAGCTTTTTTTGCATTACGATCCCTCAAGAAATAATTAAAATTCAACAAATCTGAAATATAATGTCAACATTGTATTGTACCGAGAAAGAAGTTGCATTTTATTATCCAAATAATCGCAAAAAGGGCTTTTTACTGACATGTATATTTTTTCTACAATAATGTAATATTTTTTTCATTGTATATTGTAAATTTTGTGATAGTTTTGTACTTTTACTTTCATTATTGCATTTTTACAACTATTTTGTACTAGAAAAAGACCCGTCATATATGACGAGGGAGCTGAATTTTCGACTTTGAAAGTTTCTGTTTTAATTTTTAAATCGCAATTATTATAATTTATTATTTATTGTTTCGAATTCTGTGTTGATTTAACATTCAGTCAGTTAAATCGACTCCCGGAGCCTTTCGGCAAAGGCGCTACACCGACAGAATTGTATTGATGCAGAATATTCAGATTGATGACGTACTTAAGTAGATTCACTCCGATTCCTTCGCAATTATGCATTTTATTTGTTGATATTATTTCTTAATAACAAAAATTTTTAATTTCTACAAAATCGATTTTTAACAAAATAATTGGTAAATAAGTGATTAAAATGGTCATTTATCAAATAAATTAGTATTTTCACGAAATTCCGTGTAGGAATCGTCCAGATCGTCATTATTCGTAATCAGTGTTAATTTAACAATTTAACGACTTGTACGGTTTTCGATCGATTTCATTGCCCTACAGGAGTCTTTCAGCAATGGCACTGTACTGACAAAATTGTATTGATGCGGGCTATCCAGATTGACAATGTACTTAAATGGATTAACTCCGGTTCATCCGCAATGTCCCATTGAAAAGCGTGACCGACAAACAAACAAACAAACAAACTTTTTAGACAAATATTATATATATTTGATAAGTCGAAGCTGATGACAAAGTTATATTTTTCCGATCAAAAATCCACAGGCTCAAAGTTACCGCAATTAATTGGTACAGTAAATCAAACGTATTTAATTCCGATTGCTATTTCTCCACACGCCCCCTGTCCTCAAGGCACACAAGCAGACACCGCTTGAGCAGGGGGGACAGATCACCGACACTGGCATGAATTCCCGTACAGACGAATTCCTCGAATCTCGTTGGACGGCGAATAGGTCTTTGTGACCGCCCCACCGGATACTCTACTCTCTCTTCTAACTCGCATTCAACGGCTTGTGGTCCGTCTCGATCACTACTTTCACTAATCGTGCGCGTGTTGCCCGTATCCCTGAACTCGGTTTGTCCAACATCATCACTGCTCGTTGCGGGTGGGGACAACCACACGTGACTTACGTGGTAGGGTCTACCGTCGACTTCCACTTTATGCGGCAGGTGCAACCCGGTTATGGTTGCGCGTCTCCACTGTGACATGCATGAATTCGGTGGTGCCGATTTCACAAATACTTCATCTCCGATTCAAAATACCACAGTTCGTATTTCTCGACTCCAACTGATGTTATTGAGGTTGAATGGCTTCGTTAATAATAGCCTCCGACTGTGTGCAAAGATGGTTGAGGTTGGAATGACGCCACTTGCGTTTGGCGTTGCATTATACCATGCAACCATCTCACCTACCGCCCTGTTACTCCGGGTTACCATTCGTTTAATAATCCTGTGGCCGCGTTCCACAATTCCATTTCCGCTCGAACGGTTCACACATCTGAAGTGAGCTTCGATACTCACTCTTTCTAGCAACCTCGACACGCCCGATTCCCTAAAAGTGCAATAGTTATTGAGAATTACTTCTTCTGGTGAACCGAATTCGTTCCGGACGCTGTTCATTGCGGAACAAATGTCCACTTCACTCTCTGTCGCAATTTTGAGCCATATCATAAATCGCGCGGGGCCACCATGGTCAGACATTTTGCCGCTTCAACGTGTGTTACATCCAGAGCAACTCGGGTCCATGATTTCCTTACCCCGAGATCACCTTTCTCCCACTGAATTGTCCTCGACGACGACGACGATACCTATTTCAACGCATTTACCTACTGCGATCGAGCTTGCGTCGCACCACACGTGCCTTCTCTCGATTTGCGGTACTTCCGATTCGCCCTTGACCGGATCTTCCGTTTGGACGCCGTGCGCCAACTGCCGAGATATTTCCGCAATTTCCGGTTCCACGACCGTGTCCCATCCACAATCGCTGGCCATCCTTTTGATGAGGCTGCATGCCGGCCGTAACCAACCACAGACCTGTTAATGTCCCACCAACCGACCGGTCCACGCGTATAAATTGCGGCGAGTGACTTGCTCTGGCAGCGGTAAAACTTCTCCGTCACGGCGCCACTGTAATTTCTGCCTTCATCCGCCTTAACCAAGAGACCCAACACTCGACCGCCGTCTATGGGAACTGGATCTTTCGCCTCTAATCCGAAGCACTGCAACACTTTTAGAATTTGATTTACTGGCATTTCGGTGACATTGACTGCGATGTCATCGTCGTAGGCGTCTGTGTTCGCCTGCATTACCGAATCCGACCCCAACACTTGTGATAGAATTTTCTGCATTATTTTTGGGGCTACACTCAACCCGAACCCGAATTAGGTTAGATAGTAAGATCTATTCCGATGTTGTACCACCTGGTAAGCTCACAAGGATTGGTTGACCTTGATTTGTAGATAAGCCCGCCGCAGATCCACAATGATCAGGTTTCGTCCCATTCGGCGCCATTTTTCAACTTTTCAGCGCATACCAGACTCTCATCCGTATCACTTGAGATTGACTCGTTGAGCTTCCTGGTTGTCGAGGACTGGTTGAACCATCGCTTTTGCTTCTTGAAACACTACCATAAGGGCAATATCGGCTTCCGGTGTCTTTCACATTCCACCATCCATCCTTTTGCTTTCCAGTCTTCCAAGCACTTTAAAAGCTTCCGCGACACTTTAATCTCCACCCATGCCCCGTGTGTCACCACTGCTTGACCGAGTACCGTTTGCAGTTTTTCGGATGCACTTTGAATCTGATCCGGTCGCACCAGCCGCTATTCCATCATGGTAAAGGAACACCCTGTGTCGACGAGTCCTATCATCATCTTTCGTCCAACTCGGACGACGACTACGGGTAACTACGCATTGACATTCACAGGTACCCCTTGCACAGAAGAGAGGGCCTGTTGATCTTTGCCCGACTTTCCATTCCGTTGTGGACAGGCCACGCAAAAATGATCCGGTGCACTGCAGATGAAGCACGCTCTGAATTTTAAAACTGGCGATGGACCCTCCTTCACTTCTATCGACGTCCTGCAGTCCCGTTGCAGATGACCGCGCGGTTGCATCTAAAACATTGTCTCTGATTGGCGCCGAACTTGACGTTTGACGCTGATGCCACCACTCCGACGCTTGGTTGTTCTTGTGCTGATGCGGAGAAGTGACCACACCATTGGGATCAGGTCTCGAAGGGGCTTTTTTTCCTTCCCGGCCTCCAACAAAAGATGTTTCGACACTTCTGTCGGCAGTCCAGCAAGAAATGCTTAGAGCAAAAAAATATTCCTGCGGCTCCTGCCCCATGCAGATGACGGTCACGAGCCGCCGCAGAGACGACATATACTCCTCGATCGATTCGCCCGGTTGAATCGATCTCGATCTAAATTGCTCGAACGCCTCTTGCGGATCATGCCCGAATCCTCCTGACAATGTGGCCTTTACCTTCCTCGCTCGTCAACCCAAAAAAAGATGAAACGCGCGCCCGTCCAAGAGCATCGGTAGCGCCGCCGTTTTGTCGATGTCACAGACCGCCACTGCGGCTTCGAACTTGCAACACCAAATCGCAAAATCGCTGCAGCTTTCATATGTTCGGACTGCATCCGTAAATTTAATCCGATTTATGGCCGCAATAGCTTGATAAATCGAAGCTGATGACAAAGTTTTATTTTTCCGATCAAAAATCCACAGGCTCAAAGTTCCCGCAATTAATTAGTTCAGTAAAACAAACGTATTTAATTCCGATTGTTATTTCTCCACAATATTTTTATTCATAAAAAATAATATCCAAATATTAAAATAGAAAAAAAATATTAAACAAAGTATATATGCTCAATGTAAATTTTTTTACGGATGCAATAATTCCATTTTGATTAATAATTCCTCTTAAATAATATTTTTTTTCTTGTCATTTTTGTGGAAATAGCAACTTCCTAGAAAAAATGCATTATTTTATTTTAAATTTTTAAAAATATGAAAAAAATGTTACATGACAGAATTAATTGATAGCTTTTTTGTACATTATAGTCGTAATATTTCATTCAACTTTAATCTTATCTTTTAATCTTTAATGTGAACTATATTTTATGATAATTTAAAACAATATAGACTAATTTATTCAAAAAACTCGCATGATTTACAAATCGTATTGTTCCTTTGTATTCACACAGATTCCATCCTTACCTAATGAACCCGAACAACCAGGCAGTCTAGACATAGATTTTATTTATTGTGTGATAACGTATTCGAAATTACAATATTATATCCTTCTAATTCTCAAATCATAAATTAATATTTTAAGAACATATTATGGATACTGCCAATACAAATCACATTTACAACTATATTAAAACCATTCTAAAAGATGGTTTAAATTTATAAGTCTGAGATTGCAATGAATTCAATTTAATTAATTAGGAAAGAAACTTTCTTTAGAATTTTTGTTTTCACAAAAACAATGTTAGTAATACTTTTTCAAAGTCATTAGTTTTACTTTGAACCGTAATTCTAAAACTAAAAGGGCGGCTTTCATTTATTGATCTTTACATCATTATCTTATACAAATTAGTCGACACAAGAAACAATACTCAAAATGAATGTTTTGGCGGCAGGAAATAGCAATAGAAGGTTTTCTCAAAATAATATTTTAAATTAAAAATAAAATGAAAGTTATTTGATAATGTAATTTAATAATTCGGCTACAATAAGTCTTTTCTATACATAAATAACAAATTGTCCTTCCGACAAATAATAATCCAAATAATCCAAGACAAATGAAATATTTACATTTATATATTTAATAAACAATATATCGGTTGTCAGAATTAAATAAAACATTCAAAAGAAAAAAAATCGTATTTTTATCATTTTATTTTACATGAAAAAATAATATAATGAAAAGAATTATGCGAAAAAAATTATTGTTCTAGAAATAAATTAATTTTGTATGAAATCAAATTTTAACTTTCGTATTTTCCGAAAAGTTTATACCATTTTTTGGTCTTTCATCTTTCAATATGTAAATAACCTATTGATAATACTTTGTTGGGAGGAAAAGACAAACTATCGCTTGAAAAAGACAATTTAAATTAACTTAATTCCTATCAATTTTGCATTTGTATGACAATTGTGCATTTGATGCTTTTCATTACCAAAAATGTGGCAAAAAAGTAATGAATTACAGATGACAATCCAAATCAAGATAAAACACGTGAATTAAGAAATAGAAAATTCATCAAACTGAGGACTAAGTAAAGTATAGATATTCGAATCGCTATGATAGATAATAAGTAGGGGAAAAATGGGGCTTCTCCCGACATGACCCCCC
>MQRK01233424.1:0-18120 GCA_001938485.1 Girardia tigrina | reverse complement strand
ATAAAATTTCTCACATGTCTAGAAAAAAATTATTTTCCTCTTTTTAGTGCATTGGTAATGCTTGAAAAACGTGGTTGTTTTTATAAAAAATTTTTTTTATTAATAATATTATTTATAATTATTCTATAAATTTCAACATTTTAATAATAAATAATTTTAATTTTTCTAAAGTTAAAAATCCAAAAAAATATCGCATTACGTAATATTGTATCCCCTCCCGAAATATTTTTCTGCGCACGCAACTTGTATATGCTTTGGAATTTCATTTTCCATTATAAACAATTATAATGTAATGTGTAAAATAATTAAATGTTTATTAATTGGATATTTAATCATTAAGTATTATTTTTTGTGTCTTTTAATCCTTTTTAACTCGTGTTTGTGCACATAATTTGACCAAAATAACTTAAATATTGTGATTTTTCTGTTTGTTTGTGTACATGTTGTCTTGAAGCGTCCTCTAAGAATATTTAAATCATGATTTGCAATTCTAAAATTAAAAACACATTCCGAACTTTGTGAACTAAGACATTCATCATAACCTCTATATCTTTCCTCACAAAAACTTGGTGGTGTTGTGTAGAGACGTATCTTTTGTCTTTCTGTATAATTCATTTCGATAGGTCCCATTCATCTTAGTGACAAAAATATCAAGAAATTGAAGTTTGTTCTTTACCTCCTAGTCTATAGTAAATTTAATTTTAGGATGAGGACCATTCAAGAATGTTTATATCATCTACATAGCTGCTGAACAAGAGATCTCAAGTCTTAAAATCTTTAATTAATATAAAAAGTTTTGCCATTAATAGAAAATATAATCCTAGAAATATTCATATTTACAGATAAAATCTCACATTTTATTATCCTAGAAATTGCATTTTAGTTGCTGACAATGAAAACTAAAATTCCGAAGTATGTACAACAATCAATTTCTTGAAAAAGTTGTAAAATTTATTTTTCAAAAATATCGAATCGGCGTTAACAAAACTCAATAATACTTATAATTGAAAAACTAGGAAATCATAAAAAAATTGTTTTTCATATCCATTCTTTATGCAGGGAGAACTCTACTTGGCCAACAAAACTTTTTGTTACCTTTTTTAGAAGGGAAAATTTCATACCAAAAATTTTTACAACTCAATTTTGCAATTAAATAGTCACTGATAACACAATAAATTGATTATAAAGCATGGAAGGAAAACAGCGAAAACATTTCTATTTAATACAGTTTAAAAATTTGTGGATAATCGTTAAACGTATTTTTCAAAATAAATTTCACGTGATCATTTATTGTCATCGAGTAAGTGTGCAAAGATGGGAGGAAATCGATTGAGTAAAATGCCTTCAAAAATATATTTAAAAATTCCATGGATACAGATTATAATTGTGATGGCGCCAGAGCGGTAGTGTATCCGATGATTGATACGAGAGACGTTGCTGACAGTAATTCAGGTTGAAGCTGAGTCGGACGAGGTTCGATGCATCTACTGCCAGGGTACGGTGCGCGACTGGAGGCGCAATGACGTCCCAGTGAGGAGACACAAGTTCCAGTACCCAACTTGCCCTTTTATTATCTATCTGAATGTTGGTAAGTGGTCGCTAGATATAATTATGAATGTCTATATATTTCTTTATTCATATAACACGTGTCTATTATGAAAGAATGGAATGAATACGCAAAGCGATGTTCTTACATAAACTGAATTGTTATTGATCATACAAAATTGTGTAATTTAGGTCAGATTACATTACTCGATATTTCAGGACCAATGAGACGTCATAAGACAGAGATATTATGCCGCTTTGGAGTGTCTAGCTTTGTTTTTATAAGGGATGACGTTTAAAAGTTATAAGAGTTTTACCACGAAAAATCAATATATTTTTATGGATTAATGAGTATTTTGAAAATTGATTCTGGGCCCAGGGAAAATAGTGGAATTATTGAGAGTTATACCTATTACCGCTATTATCCATTACCATGGATGAATTTATGTTTGAATTGTGGAGTGTTTTTCAATTTGGGGAAATCTTATGAAAGTCATTTAGGGAATTGTGAAAAAATGATCCAATTAAATCAGAATTTCCCCAAAAATCGACTTAAATTTAATAATCATCATTTAAAAAATAAAATTCCTTTTGCGATGTATTCTGATTTTGAATCTTTTAATTTCACCGGGGAAGAAACCATTGTTGATGATGATGATGATTGTTGGGGTTCCTTTTGGTGAACTTTAAATTTTTGATATTTTTAAAAATCATATTTGTATTTTAAGTAAATTGAAAATAATGTTCGACTAATTAAAATGAAATAATTCTTTAAAATAAAAACCTTTTAAAGTCTTAAAAAAGAACAAGCTCATTCTTTAAAATTTTGTAAATAATTTATTGTTATATTAGGTTGGTCGAAAAATAATGGCGGTTTTGGGACACAAACTTCAAAGACGTGCAAATACACAGAAACAAAAGTTTATTAATCAAAGTGTGAACCGTTGGCATCAATACATTTTTGCCAACGAGAAACAAGTTGTTTTATTCATCAGCATAAAATGCATCGGTTCTCGAAGCGACGAATTCTTGGAAGGCATTTTGAGCATCATTTTGGTTTTTAAAATTTTTTCACGTAGGAAGTTGTACAAATGCCTGAAAAAGCAGAAGTCCGTTGGCGAGAGGTCTGGTGAATATGGCGGATGAAGCAGGGTTTCATAGCCAAACTCATTAAGCTTTTGAAGAGTCACTTTTGAAATATGAGGTCTAGCGTTATCATGAAGAAGGATGGGACTTTTTCGATTGACCAATCCCGGACAAAGGGTTTTCAATTTCTTATGCACTTCATCAATTTCATGACAGTACCTCTCCTCTGTGATTGTTTCACCTGGATTCAAGAAACTATAGTGGATGATTCCAGCATCACACCACCATAACCTTACGGGGTATTAGTTTCGGTTTGGAAAGTGTTTCGGTACTTCATCTTTGTCCAACAATGTGCAGATCGACGTCGGTTATCATACAGGATCCATTTCTCATCACATGTAACAATACGATCAAGAAATGGATCGTTTTTATTGCGAAGATGATTGGCAGAACAAATTTCATAGCGTCGGTTCTTTTGATTTTCATTCAAATCATGTGGAACCCATTTATCAAGTTTTTGATTTTTCCAAGTTGTTTAGAATACTTTGCAAAAGCAAAGAAACTTGCAGCAAAATTAGCAAAACGTAATTGGTCGGAAGAAGAAATTGAAAAGAATCTTCTAATTCATGGGTCAAAGAACAGCGATGTGAAGAAAAAGATCAAGTTTAGAGAGGTAAAAGAAATAAAAGAAGTAAAAAATGTCATCAAGAAAGTGGATGGAGTCCGGGAAATGGAAAGACCAGTACATGCGATACATACAAAGCGTCATACAAGGACGTGGTAAAAAGAGGATCAGCGACAGGAAGCATAACGAAGAAAGGAGACACTTTTGTTGAACGACATCCAGGGCAAAACAATATATCATGCTGGAACTGCAAAGAAACAGGGCATAGACGGAGCGAATGTAAAAGAGAAAGGAAAATCACATGTCATGCATGTGACGAGGAAGGTCATGTCCGACGGGAATGTAGGAAGGTAAGATGTGGAAGATGTAATAATCCAGGACATAGAGCTGAGGTATGTTACACGAATTTGAATAAACGATATCAAGGAAGAACTGATTATCAAAGGAGAACCCAAGAGATAGCCGACAATTCTGAGATGCACAAACGAAAAGCTCAGGAAACCGGAACTCAGACGACTACAGAAGAGGGTTCATGTGGTGATGAAAAGAATGGAAGTCCAGAATTACCGTGCATTTATGTTCTAGTACGTTAAGAGAAAAGCGGAAATTATTATTTATCAGTTAATTTACTAATCATAGATGTCTTAAAAATAAAAAACTACGGAATGTTGATTATTTTTATGTTATGATAATTATCACACTTTCATATTAAAATTGTTACAAAATTATAAAACAAATAGTTATTCTACTCTAATAGTTGAACATAAAGGAGGAATTGATTTTCAAAAAAAAAATTTACTACTTGTATTTTATTCTGAATCTAATTTCTTATTGGGAAGATTGGTAACTATCAATGCCATTTCTGTTCTTTTGCATTGTAAGATATTTTTGTCAGTAAAAGCTGTTATTTTATTAGATAAAGAAATATGAGAGAAAAGAATATGAATTCAGTTAATGTATTTAAAATTTGCTTTTATGTTAAACAAATTAAGAATCACAATTCAATTCTATGTGAAAATAACAAAAACAAACATCTTTAAGAAAAAACGAAGATATTTATAGAAATTTAAATAAATCAAATTTAACTCCTAATCAATTCTAATTTAAAAAATCTAACATAATTTCAATTCAAAATCCGATATTTACAGTAAATATTGTAATAAAAATATGTTCGACCGTCTTCTAACTGTTTTCCAGCGAAAATCAATGTTTCTTGATCAGGAGAAATTCCTTCTGTATCTTGAATTTTTGTTTTCAAATTTTCGATTGTATCACTAGATTCTTCTTCTGAAGTAATCGTTTTACCAGTGAGCGTTTTCACGAAAATTTTCATTCTGAGATGTTTAATACGTAAAATATAAATAAGGACTGTGTGCGAAAAATATTAGTAACTTTAATGGGACCTGGTACATTGGTAACCTGTATTAAGTCAGTCGGACATACCTACACGTGGTGTCCCTGAGAAACTAGAGCTCTCTTCTCTTGGCTAAAGTGTCCGAAGCGTGCCTTGTTGTGGTGCTGACCAACATAGTCTGGAGGGCCAGGACCTGCAATCCACCTCTGTAAAAGGTATACTATCTGAGTGAGATCTAGGAAACAAGTAATGGCGGGGTCCATGGTCACTTGAGTACTTTTGTACGATTCACCGACTCAGCTCCTGATGGACTCTACGAGTCTTTAATCATGGATAAGAACCGCATGAGTTCGCTTATGTACCGCCGCCGTGGGGAGGAGGCCTACTCACTTTAAATCTCTGCAACTCCAACATAAATTCACAAATTACAAAAAAACAAATCAAGTATGCTGTTGTTTGAATAAATCAAAATAAAATTCATTTTTAAATTTCATTTTTCATGAATATGTCGTCAGAAACAGGAAGTCGCGAATTAATTATTTAGATGCAAGAAAAAATCGATGTTTCCCAAAAACATTTCTTGTTTGGCAGGCTATATATGTGGTAGCGGGAAAGGAGTAAATGCTTTGTCACATCTGGCACATCTACGTGAAGGAGTGCTTGCAAAAGCATTTATTACCATTCATAAGTCAGCACGGAGGTCTTACTTTATTTTGCCACTTTAGTAAGGCAGCCGTCAAGTGGTACAAAGACAATAACGTCGATTTGGTACAAAGAGAGGCAAACCCACCAAATTGTCCAGAGTTTCGTCCAATCGAAAGATATTTGGTCCTGGTAAAAAGGCAATTAAAGACGACAAACAAGAGGGCACAGACAATTGCATATTTTTGGAAAAAGTGGAATAAGGCAGCTAAAAACGTGACAGAAACTAAAATTGCAAGTCTAATGTCAGGCATTCCGGAAAAGCTTGCAGAATTTATTAAAAAAATAAATATTCTTAGCTTACTAAAATTATTTTGAATTAAACATAGTTTTCCAAACAGTCGGTATTTTTCAATCAAAAATATGATTTTGAAGATAGAGGATTTTAAAGTTAGTAATATTTTGCGCACTCAGTCCTTATTCAAAATTTATCTCGTAATAAATCACAAATCCTACTTGGATTGTGTTTTGATCTCGTATATAAATTATGATGGGTGTAATGTCACATACACTACCTTCATCTCTTATAGAGTTGCCAAGAACATGGTTATAATGTGTATGGAAGTAATATTGTAGAATAAAGAAAGGTTTTCACTTTAATATACAGGTAGTCGTCGACTTACGACCACGATTGGTTCCGACAGACCGGTCGTAACACGATTTGGTCGTAAGTTGAGTGGGCTATATGTACAGTACTGTGCAACTGGTACAACTGGTTTAATATTTGCAAAACATACAAAATTACAAAATACAGGTTTAAAAAATACAATTGGAAACATTTTTCCAATTGCAAACATAACATATACAAATATATAGACATGTAGGAAACATTTTATTGGCCGCTGGTGTAGATAAAGACAGGCGTAGACAAAGACAACTTCCTCTTGGTAGACATTTTTGGAGGGATTTGATGAAAAATATCTAAGACAGATGGGATTACAGTTGAAATGGTACACGCATATATGGTAGTGCTACCGGAACCTGGTATGCACTGTCGTATGCCGCCGCTAGCGATTGTGGTCGTAAAGTCGAATGGTCGTAAGTTGCATAGGTCGTAAGTCGACGACTACCTGTAAATAATTTCAAAATACAATATTATATATTAGATCCTCAAATTAATGTTCAAATGTTTTTATATAACATAATAATATATATAAAAGCCCAGAGTTTCATCTGCGTAACACTCAAAGTTTGCTGTGATCAAATTGTTTTCTTGCTTTGGCATGCCTTAATTTTTTAATCAATGCATAATAACTCCGGCTAATATAAAATTACAAGCCAAAAATAAGCAGCGTCTGCGGAACTGCTATATATTTGAATAATATGATAGTACGATTGCAGACTTTTAAAATAGTATGTAACATATGCATATAATATATATATATACTTATTTTAGAATGACATAAAATATCCGATAGAACTTTTGGTTCACCCTAATGATTTATATGAATTATTCAAAATTTTGAGTGAAACTCAAATTCAAATATTTTAGAATTTTAATTTTAAAATTAATACAGAAACTTTCAAAGAAGAAAATTCAACTTTTCCGTCATATATGACGGGTCTTTTTCTAGTTATTTATTATTTAAACAAGTATTGCCTGTATATATACATCTGACGCCAAACTTTTAACATATTAGAAAAGTAGTATGACGGGTGAGCTAACTTTTCGTCTTTGAAAGTTTCTGTTTTAAAAATTTATTTGGAAACATTTTTTTGTTTTCTACTTTTAATTAATTGCTATATTGATTTTTTCAATTTATTAAATTTTTATTATTTTATTGTGAAACAATTTACCACTGCATTTTGAGATTAAAAGTTTACTAAATGATAATTTAAAATAAAAGAAACCAATTCTAATTTTAATTTTTTTATAATATATTTACAATTTTTTAATATGACTTTCTTCCGATATATATTCAATAGAGACACGCATACACGCACAGACCAATGTATTACTGGAAGTCCTACAGATTGAATACAGACTTTTAAAATAATATCGTAACTACAGAGTATTCAATTCATTGTTTTTAATTAACACACAAACACTTGAATAAACTGACACACAAACTCGAGCGAATACTGTATTTCTCAGTTAATAGCTGAGATTTTTCATTTAATAATTGCAAGTAAGTAATTTTAATATGTAATTTTTTTAATTTATATGGTAAATTTTGAGTTTTTAGGCTCATTTTTTTGTAATTTTAATTACGTAATGTTAATTCAATTATATAATTCCATATACAATTACAACTGAATATATTTTAGATTTTAATTATGAAACAGATTCAGAAATTGTTTTTTCAGAACTGTCAGAATCACTGTAATTATATTTTAACGTATTTTTTTAAAGAAATAAATGTGTACCTTATACCCCTTTGCGTTTCAGAGACGTCTGAAGCACTAGAGATATCCGAAAATTGATATTGAAATTCTATTTTAAAAATTTTGAAAATTTTAACCTTGCAATTATTAACTACAAGTGCAACTATTAAACGCAAATAAATTATGTATGTAGTGCATGTGTGTTATTTTTTCATTGGCATTTTGGCTTGTATGCATTTTTGTGTATGTATGCGCATGCGTGCCCCTATAATAAATTGCAACTATTAACTGGAACCTGTTATTATTAAATGCAAACAATCAGGACATTGTCCAATTGGAATTAAGGACAATCTATTTTAAGTAAGTTTTTAATATGGCTGCTATTATATTAATTCTACATTGCAATTATTAACCGAGAAATACAGTACACACAAATTGCGTTACGCAGATGAAACATTGTGCTTTTATATATATATATATATAATTATGTGCCAGTGAATACTCATTGGGTGTTATTTTTAGTAACGCGGTTTTCCAAAGATTACTTTAGACATTCTCAACAGTCATTTTTTATTTTAAATGAGAACTTCATGATTTTATTGTTTGTTACATAAACATTAGTATTTATTGTGTTTTTAAATACAAAATCTGATTATAATAATGCTCTAATTATAGGAAACGAACCTTTAGAAACATTCATGGATAATAAACCGACGTTTACTGAAGAGTAAATCATTCACTCACAGATTTATATAATTTTCTT
This sequence comes from Girardia tigrina, assembly GCA_001938485.1. Classification (NCBI taxonomy): domain Eukaryota; kingdom Metazoa; phylum Platyhelminthes; order Tricladida; family Dugesiidae; genus Girardia; species Girardia tigrina. Next base: position 9,720 of record MQRK01233424.1, on the reverse strand, counting down.
AATTAGTCCTGAAATTGTAAAACCAACAATGCTCGTTCCATTAGTTATTCCTCCCATGAGTACTGAAATAATGAGTGATATAATACACTCGGTTAATTTTTCGGATATTGATTTCAGAGAAACGACTTTTGGTTCTCATCCAGAATTAAAAGAATTCGCGTTCCAAGGACTTCTAATAGTTGTAAAAAGTTATTTTTAGGAATATTAATCCAGTGAGCATAATTTAATTGTAGATTCCATAGAATTCATGTTGTGTTGTCGTTGTAATCATGAAACCCCGGTGTTGAAAGGCATTGAAGAGGTTAAGGAAAGATTGCATAAACGAAATTGCGATTACAAAATTATGGAAAATCAAATTTCAGAAGACTTGAATAAATTAACGTCTCCTTATGAAGACATGTGCGAAGTCGAATTTTCACTAGTTCAAGAAGAGGTTGATGCCAGGTTGGAGATGAAACCAATGGCTCAGGTTTTGTTATTACTTAAATGTTAAGATGATCACTTATAGCCATAATAATGACACAGCGCTAAATAAAAATGTAATATCGAGATTTTCTATCCTCAGCAACCATTTTTTCAGGCTAATTAATTGATTTATGCATTGATATTTATATTCTAACGTATCTTAATTTGATGTAATTATTCACATAGTCATTATCTTTCCCCTGACATCGGTGCATAGTTCGTGTATTTGGTCATCGATCAATAACTCCGAATTCTGTCGTGTGCACTTATTCAATTGTTACCCACAAAACGGAATGTAAAGTTATTACAACTGAACCAAAGTTATTTTCTCTCGAATACTCTTCTCTTAATATCGACCGACTATATCCATAAAAATTAATGCGACCCGCGATTAAATTATAAATTTATGATAATATTATTATCTGAAACTGATATTTTTTGGATTTGCTCTTAAAGGTACTTTTTTGTCTACTCTTTGCAGTTACTTCGTAGGCTGTCCGAAAAGTTCATAGACTGGCACAAATATGGCTCTATAAACTGCAAAAAGATCGGTATGCTAGAAAGTCACATATGTCACATGAACACACGTTACCTTTCATTATGATGTGTCACTTCTTTCTTTGTTCAAAAGCCATTTATAATTAACCTGACATTGATTTTTTAGTAAAGGATAAATTCAAGAATCGGGCGGTAATTGAATACTTATTTATGAAAGGATTAAAAGGAAAGGAAATTCATACTTATATGGTGGATGTGTTACGTGACAGTGCTTCTTCGAATGCCACAGTAATAAATTGGATTTCGGAATTTAAACGTGATCATAAAAGCATTGTAGATGAACCACGTAGTGGACGTCCAAAAACTACAACAACATCAGAAATCGATCGTGAAGTACATGATATGGTGTTAGATGATCGGCGTGTCCAAGTACGTGAAATAGATGATGCCATGGACATCTCAAAAGATCGAGTTGGATATATTTTGCATGAAGAAAACACACGAAAAAGCTTTGCGCAAGATGGATGCCGCATTTCTTAACGATCGATCAAAAATAATGTCGAAGGATAAATTTTCAAGCTTGTTTGGATCGCTTTAGACAAAATATAGTAGATTTTAAACGTCGTTTCATAAGTGTTGATGAAATAGGCACCCATCATTATACAACAGAAACAAAACAACAGTCAAAACAATGGATTGAAGCTGGTGGAAGTGCACCAATGAAGGCTAAAACAGTTCAATCAGCCGGGAAGGTTATGGCAACAATTTATTAGGATTACAAAGGTGTTTTATGGATAGATTATCTTGAAAAAGGTAAAACAGTCAACTCAGAATATTACTCAATGCTTTTGGGTCAACTGGATACAACAATTCGTTAGAAAAAAACATGGTTTGACGAAGGAAAAAATCATTTTTTCATCAAGAAAATGCTCACAAAAGTGGTTTAACGATGACTAACTTGAATGAATTGAAGTACGAATTGCTTGATCATCCATCACATTCGCCAGATTTCGCTCCCAGTTACTATTATTTGTTTCCTAATCTAAAAACGTTCCTTGCTGGAAAGCGTTTCACATCAAATGATGAAGCTATTGCAGTTGTAATCGGTTATTTTGTAGAGCTTGAGGAACATCATTTTAATCAAGGGAGAGAATTGTTAGAAAAATGTTGGAATAAATTCATTAATGTTTGGGAGGATCGTTCTATTTTTTTAAAAAGTTGGAAAAACAAGAACATGGGGGATTATTAGAAATTTTTAAAAATCAAATAACAATTTTTAAAAAATCAAATTTATTCATCAATTTCTGAATACCAAGATTCTGAATAGTCCTCACCATCAAGAACTTGGTTTATACTAGCACAATATTTTGTTCTAAATTTGATACCAAATTGTGCATCTTTGGCAATGAGCAAGCTCGTTCCTTCATCTAAGAAACAGGAATAAAAACTTTTTATTATCAGTTCTTTTGAAACAGTATCCCAAGCAATATTAACCCATTTTGAAATCAGCTCGCATGGCGGAGGTTTTATTCTACCAGATTTGGTACGCTCACAAGCGTCAGATTAAATAAACCAATTTTTTACAATTAAAGTGTAAATAAATCAATTTTATGGTTAATTACAATTTGATTATTGGTTTAATAAGTCTATTAATAATTAAAACGAGAATTGATATTTTAACGACATTAGTTCATTAGTTGATAAACTAAAACTCTTCCCAAATAACACAACAAAAATCATGTTGGGGCCATCCATTTATTACATACGCATAAAAGTTAATATTTTAACCCCCTCCTCCCCCCATTGCACCCTGTACATTTTGAACTACCATAAGCACATACAAATTGAGTCTCGAACCGCCATTTTTATAAAATATTATAAAGCTTCGTTGTTGTACAATACATGTTAATGTAAGATCTAATATATTAATTAGGATTCTAATTTTTATAATATATATATATATATATATATATATATTTGTCTTGATCTGTGACTGACTGACTGACTGATTGACTGATTCTGTGAAGAACGCTCATATTATCTACTTACAATTGTAAGTAAATAATATGAGCGTTCTTCACAGAATCAGTCAGTCAGTCAGTCACAAATCAAGACAAATATATATATAAAATAAATGATATCGGACGAGTTTTTATAACAAAATAATTATCTCATAAATGATAATTATTATATATATTAACTATATTAACTATATATTAACCAACTTATGTATGCTTATGTCTACGTATATACAGTAGGTTGCCAAATTATTATTGACACTTATTTGTTTAAGGTATTTTAAACTTTAAATTATTTTTTGATCAAAAAATAAGTTCGAATGAATTTTGACGAAGACCTGAATAAAAATATATTTTAAAATATTTTGACATTACAAATTGAAAAATTGAATTTTAAGAAAAAAACGTCTTTTGAAAATTTATTCTATATAATTATACCCGTCATACATGACGGGTTATTTACTAGTATGTTTATATTTAGTTGGTTTGCTAGTTTTATTTTCAATTATACATAAAAATGATTAACTATAATGTAAAAATTAGGCATATAAAGCTGTAAAAATGGTAATTTTACATAATAGTGCATCTTGGACATAAAATTAAAGTGTAAAATTTGGACATCCAAAGTTAATTTGACAACCACTTAAGATTTTTATACAATGTTCTAAATTTCTTCCAACAAACACTGTATCATAACAAATGCTGGCTGTGTGCATTATATGCAAAATCCGCTATATTATTAGAGTAAAGCGAAAAGGAACAGAACAATATTTTTACAACAACATTTAATTCTTTATTAGAGTTTATATTCCACCTTTGTTGATAGAATGATGGTGTGTGCACAGAGCAGAAAAATAAAAAAGATGTTTTTAAGAAAACCATTGCATGTTTACATATTTAATAATTACCCACCCCCGTTATCATACGCACCCATACGCAAAATCTTTTAAATTTAAACACCCCCCTCCCCTTCAGTGCGTACATATGGATGGTCCCTTTTTAATCATATTAGACTAAAATTTTTATTTAAAAAAATTTCAGCGTGGGGAATTATTAGAAGTGGGGGATTATTCTCGAGAAAAAAATTGATCAGAAAAAATGGCTGTACTGGGGAATTATTAGAAGTTTTAGAGTAAATCTTTTCAAATTTAACTTTTGCTTTTCAGTGTTAGGCTAAGAACTTTTCGGACAGCCCAAATATGATCTATTTATTCTAACCTATGAGATATGATATCTGATTGATTTAATTTTAGTATAGAATATATATCGGTTTACATTGTTCTTGAGTTCTATCAATGTATATTCATGATACATAAATACGTGATTTTATTTTTTATCCACTTTGAAAAAACATGCTCAAGTGCTAATTTATTAGTTAATCATGTGTTGATAGTAAGTGGTCCAAAGTATTGTCAAATTCGTGAAGTTGAAATCGTGATGCGGCCCGCTTTACGAAAATTTTACACTAATGCAACTGAATATCGAAAACGTTTGCTCACCGCTGTGTTAGTAAGTTTTTAATTTTTTCAAGAAGAAATTAAACTTAAAATGGCAATGAATTTAGTACCTTTTTTATTAGTTTATAATGGGTTGGTTTATTAAGTTCGTATATATTTTGCAATAAATGATAGAGCTACATGAAAACAGTTCTTTCTCGGTGTAAAGATTGTTATGTTTAGCATTATAGCATTTAACCAGCACTGCATAGTAGGATTTGAAGTCCAGGGGTCGATTTTTAATATTTTTAAAAAGAATAGTTACCCGAGTCATAGTAAAGAATTCGAAGTCTGAATATTTGTGCTTAAGTAATCGTAGTAAGATTCATGATAATGGAAATTTTAAATTGACATTTACAGTTTAAATCGTGAATTTTTTTATTCTAAATTTAGAATTTTTCGATTAAATTGAATTTTTTTCATTTTTTATTTGAATTGGAATTTTTTTCTAAACGACTTTTTACTTTAGTTGAAAATTTGATAAAAAAGTTAGGAAAATCACTTACTAATAAATCATTGGATTGAAATGAATTTATTTCGTAATTCTTAAAATATGAGTAAAATATTCCATTCTCACAAACTAACCGTTGACAGCTATCAATTGCCGTTTGAGAAAACGATAGGTTTTCTCGATCATTCCGTATTTTACAAGGCAACGGAGGTAAATGATAAATATGACAATTGACAGCCAACTAAAAGCTAATCTTTGAGATGAAACGTCTTATACTCAATGCAATCCACTCAATTTTAGCCTTCACATCAAACCCAGAGCAATCCGAAATCTCATCGATGCAATTCAACTGACATGCCTGACAAAATGGCAATCTGAGAGAATAGTCTGTTTTCTCAACGGTACCAGGTTTAAGACTAAGTTATTAAGTATAATGACACATTCGATCATTGCAAAATAATCACACACCGACAAAATACATTTTGTTTGGAATTTCTTAGTTTGTGATTTAATTATTCTTGTTTAAATCGGTAATTTGTCAGTTTTGTTAATAATTCGAAATTCAGAGTTTGTCAGTCTGTCGATTCTTTGATTTTATTTCCAGTTTTCAGAAGCTATCGCGGCCTTGATGAAAATTCTGCAGATCGTACCCTCATACTATGGGCGTGAAGACGCCTCAATCTGGATCGTGTAATTCTGCGAGTGCGCAAATACGCTAAACAAAGATAAGTCAGTGATGCTACTGCTGGCACTGACGGAGAGGCGTCCGTGGCGTTCCGAGGTTTCAACGAGGCGACGCGGCTGAACTTCGAAATGAGCGCATCCGCGCTCATAGAAGTCTTTGCCCGAACCCGAGAATGTCATGGGCGAAGTTTGCATCCCGACGATTGGTGCCTGGTAAAAGCTTGGACGTTTTTATGACCGATTTGAAGCGGTCGGTAGTCGTGATCTATGGCGATGGAGGCGACAGGAAGGCCTTCATAGCCCAAGCATTCGAAAATGGGCTACCCGGACAGAAATGAAGAGCGTGTAGACCGAGGCGCTGAGGAAAGCACCAGACTTCGAAGCGCTGTTCCGGCTGGCTAGAGTCCACATCCAGGTGGGACGTGAACCCGCGGAAGAGATGGCCGCCGCATGGCTGATAAATCGGCCTCAAGTGCAATTATCACCGGATACGGATTCCATGATGCTACTGCTGTTGCAAAAACGGGCATTTTATGATTGGGAGGCGGCGCCCTCAAAAAGCAACTGATTGAACCGAGAATTTTCCCTAAAACCCAGCGGGAACTAAACAGGTGCTACAACTGTGGATCTGTATGTTCCAGTGGTTAAGGAATGCAAGAAATGGTGATGGAGCAATCAGATCCAGTGGGATGAGCGAAATTCTCGTAAAGCGGCGCATCGGCACGATCAAGCAGACGATTGAAGAGGAATAGCTAGACGTTGAGTGGAAGCTAGTCGGCTCAGCAGAAAACCGGGAAGACCTAACTCGAGTTCCTACCCAATGGCTAACAGCAACAAAAGATCAATTAGATATGGCAGCAGTGACAGTCGAGGAGAAACAGGGCCTGACAGATGGTCTGAAAACGCTCCACGAAATCCACCATTTCGGGGTGAGACGCGCGTCTTTCTTGTCAAGGAAACTGGGGCCCAGGGCACGTGACCAAAATGCAAGTGAGAGCAGTGGTTAAAGGATGCACTCAGTGCGCATCGATCGACCCAGCATCGGTCTGATTGGAGAATGGAGAGTGTAATGTCCAGGAGACATGACTGCGACTTGCCATAGACGTGACACACACTTCAGAGGGGAAATATATGACAATGGTCGACTGCAGGTCGGGGCGGTTCGCGATTTGGAGGAAGATTGCTTCAGAATGCGACGAATCTCGTTATAATTTGCGATCCAAAGACAAGAAACAAAACAATGAATTTAAACAAAATATTAATTTATCAAGGAAAACTAAACACTGTAATTATTTATCACTTATTCCTTGGATTTGTTGGTTCTCTTTATCCCTATCTCAAGCATTAAATATCAATTATTTCCTAGCAAAATTTGAATTGCCTATCTTAAATCAATTACGAGTCTATTCATCTTACAATGTCAATTTGGAAATGTCAATGTTTGATTAATGAAACCTTTCAATTTCATTATAGTAAAGGTGAGAAGTTAGGACAGATAATGTTAAATAATAAAGAAAAAAGTGTGATAATCCGACATTTAAAGACAAATCAACAATATTATTTTAGAATCAAATATTAGGAAGATACAAAACTTTTAGGTTTGGAACCTCAATTTATAATGTTCATGCAAATTTGGACAAAAGATGTCTCTAATTTGCTTACAATAGAACCTTCATGGTCAAAAATTATTATTACCAGCAAACTAAATAAACTCGAAAAAGTTCTAGTTCAATATTCAAGAGGATTGCAATCATATTCACGAACATTGTCAAACTCAAAACCTTTCTTAATCATAGATGAACTTGCAATGGATCAAAATTATACTTTAAATTTAATATATTATGAAGCCTAATTACACAATAATCTAAGTTATGACAGTAAAAAAATAATTCCTTTTTATACAGAAACTCGAATTGTTAAATTGGAAATCGAACCCAATCCAGTAATTATCAATGTAACTTCAGACAAGATATATTTCTATAGAAAATCAAATAAAAATGAACAAGTTATCTTTATAAATACCTTAACAACCTTACATCAAAAGGTTATATTAAATTATTTCAAATGTTAAATCTTCAAGAAGAAGAAACCTTTGTAAAATTTTCATACTTTCGTAAAGATATCACTAGAAATAAATGGATTACTACCTTTGTGGAGGAACAAATTATTAAAACCCCAATCAAAGTTGTTTTAAAGGATAATCAAACCTTCAGAAATGAATCGAATATTAGTTTCCTTACAATCAAAAAATCAGAGGACAAATCGTTCAAAGAAAGATCAAAAACTATAAACAATACAATTCTTAATTTTGATTATAACTATTATTTTGTTTTAATCATATTATTTTTTATCATCATTGCTCTATTAACAATGTCTATTATTCAATGTCTGGTGATCCCTAAAAAGAGAAACCGATTCAGAAACAAAGAACCTCTTTCAAGTGGACATCCTGGAGAACAGTCAACTTTGGTATAATTGTGAGTAAATTGCATGTTTGTACAGTTACATTTTGACACAATTTTGATTTAAACAATTATGTTTTATATTGTGATCATCTTTATTAATTTTCTTTACCTTTGAAACCTTGTAATTTTTTATCTTTATTTTATTGTAAAACGATTGGAGGATACCAAAATTATTAACTCTAATAATCTATAAATTACTATTTTTTTTAAAAAAATAATATTGAATCAAAAATCAAATTATTAAAATTACCTTCTCTTCAAAAAACGATTTTTCTTATGTCTCAGTCATTGTTGCGGAATATCGTTCCAAGGATTGACAAAATCTATGAGGAATTTGAAGATCTCAAATCCAAACCAGAAAAGAATCATAGACGAATCTCGAACAATTTGGCTATTCCCAATATCATCAGGACTACTGATTTGGAGATGGAAATCTATATTGAAAGATTATTCAGTGCTACAACCAAAACAATTAAAGATCTTACTGCAAATTTGCCAAGTGAAGCTGTGGAATTGCATATTGTAACTGAATCAATCGTCATTTTCAGAAAGGATCGAACGCAAAAGAACAAATTAGAAAAACATTCGACCTGGCGGATTACTGAAAAAGATCTAGAATTATGCATTTGAGCTGCAGACAAACTTTCAATAGTTGCATTAGAATATAAAAAAACCGTTAATGAATTACAATCCGAAAATATGCGACAATATTTGAAGTTTAGAAGGATCTTGTTACACCCCTTCCGAAGAAGATTTTAGCGAAAGAAGAAGCTTTATACGAAAAAAAGTTAAATGGAAATTCAATAAACGAGCACATCCTATTTTTGGATGCCGAATTCACGTCCCAAATTGCAGATAAATCAAAGGTTCCAATTTCAGTCACAATCCTAAATGGTTACGGAAAAGTAATTGTTGACACATTTATTACTCCGAAGCACAGAATTTTGAAAATTGGAGATCAAACTCATGGAATTCAGGAAAAGCAATTGAGAAATCAAATGGATGAATATGAAATGTTAAAGAAAATCAGGCAATTGTGCAGTGGAAAAATCCTAATAGGGCACGATCTGCAGATGAAGCTCAACCATTTATGCATAGAGAAATATTCTCTGCTTGGAATTCGTGACTTGGCAGGTACAAAAACATTTAGAAAATTCGAGATCTATCCGAAAAGTGGTGGACAATTTTACAAATTAAAAACTCTTGCATCTATTTTTTTACATAAATATATCCGACAGCCTGGAAAACATGGTTCCACGTCAAAACGCCGCGGACAAAACGCCGCGGACAAAACGCCGCGAACTAAACGCCGCGAACAAAAACGCCGCATGACAAAAACGCCGCATGACAAAAACGCCGCGAACAAAAACGCCGCATGAAAAAACGCCGCGAACAAAAACACCGCGGACAAAAACGCCGCGTACAAAAACGCCGCGAACAAAAACGCCGCGGACAAAAACGCCGCCGATTTTTAGGAATTTTAGGAATAAATGAAATAATTTGTTATTAATTAGGAATTTTAGTAATAAAATGAAATAATTTGTTATTAATTAGGAATTTTAGGAATAAAATGAAATAATTTGTTATTAATTAGGAATTTTAGGAATAAAATGAAATAATTTGAAATGAATTAGGAATTTTAG
>MQRK01233422.1:0-12323 GCA_001938485.1 Girardia tigrina | reverse complement strand
ACAGTCCTGGATCATTTAAAACAACTTGGAAAAATCAAGAAACTTGATAAATGGGTTCTACATGATTTGAATGAAAATCAAAAGAACCGACGCTATGAAATTTGTTCTGCCAATCATCTCCGCAATAAAAACGATCCATTTCTTGATCGTATTGTTAACTGTGATGAGAAATGGATCCTGTATGATAACCGACGTCGATCTGCACAGTTGTTGGACAAAGATGATGTACTGAAACAATTTCCAAAACCGAAACTAACACCCCGTATGGTTATGGTGACAGTTTGGTGGTGTGATGCTGGAATCATCCATTATAGTTTCTTGAATCCAGGTGAAACAATCACAGCGGAGAGGTACTGTCATGAAATTGATGAAATGCATAAAAAATTGAAAACCCTTTGTCCGGGATTGGTCAATCGAAAAAGTCCCATCCTTCTTCATGATAACGCTAGACCTCATATTTCGAAAGTGACTCTTCAAAAGCTTAATGAGTTGGGCTATGAAACCCTGCTTCATCCACAATATTCAACAGACCTCTCGTCAACGGACTTCTACCTTTTCAGGCATTTGTACAATTTCCTACGTGAAAAAATTTTCAAAAACCAAAAGGATGCTCAAAATGCCTTCCAAGAATTCGTCGCTTCGAGAACCGATGCATTTTATGCTGATGGAATAAAACAACTTGTTTCTCGTTGGCAAAAATGTATTGATGCCAACGGTTCATACTTTGATTAATAAACTTTTGTTTCTGTGAATTTGCACGTCTTTGAAGTTTGTGTCCCAAAACCAACCTAATATAATAATATATGTCTCAAAGTTCACAAAAATGAGTCTTAAACATCAGGTAGGGGATCCGTCATCATCATGGTGTATCCGTTGCTAAAAGAACGTTATGTTTGACAAAATATTTCCCAAAAAAATAAAAATCTTAAAAATATGTATAACATTTAAAATGTATAGCAGGATCAAGGCCCTGTCATTACTTCTCCAAGGTTATTTTAGTTAAGGTCAATAAACTATTTATAAGTTAAAAATAGACAAATACTCTTGTCCAGTCAGATGCTTATCACCAATTATCTAAATATTTGAAGAAAGGTTATTTATGTTTATGAATATTAAATATTTGTACATCTTTCACTCTTGGAAGTATAAAGAAAATAACATAGCGCAAATAGGAGGACTTGTAGGATGAATTCTGTAACATTCACGGAGATGTTGTGACTATTAATATGTATCATTTATTGTCTTAAATAACAATGATGGCATTTAAACAATAAAATAAATACAAGTATTCACATCTTAAGAAATAGTGTGAGAAAATTATTCTGTTTTGATATTTCAAAAGATGAATGAAAAACATGGGTCGCCGATTTTGGCTTGGTGCTACAAGTACAATGCAACAACCTAAGACCCGTTGAAGATTAACGCATATGATTTGATCTTAGTCTTTGAAAGAAAAGTATTAATTTGAAAAAATAAAATATTAAATTACAAAATCGCATAAATGCTAATAATAAATTCATTTCAGTTACCAATGACCATGTTTGTAACGTCGTATGGTTGAGAAATGCTATAACAACTAATTCAAAGCTAAGTTATTATAATTATCTCTAACAATCAAAACCAGTCGCTCCATAAATTTGACTTGTTCATTCTTGAAAATTCATTAAACCGTGTAGTATGAATGGCCGCCATAAACGCTTCATCTCAAATACCAGCGGTATCTTGATAGCAGAGTTAGACAGTAACTTTACATTTCTTGTTTCTTCACAGTGTCGATATGACCTTTACGGATAAATATGTATCTTTTCGATATTCTACAACAAAACAAAATATGTTAATTGATTTTGTATATATGCTATTTTACAATATATTCCTCACAAAAAGAGGAGCCTCTTATCATTAATGACCCCAGATGGCGGTTTGCTCCCTAGTACCACTATTTTAAACAGAACTAGTAAATCAAAAAAAATAATTTTTTATATCTGTGAGGGATAATTTGGAATGTTGTAAGTTTGTTGTTTGTATGCTGTTTAGGTTTGTGACTCTCCTACTCAGATGGGATTGATATGTTTATTGATTAATTATATGAATCTAATGAAATTAATTTAATGATATTAATTTTAAGTACTAATTAATTAAAGTTTGATAATTATGAATTTTAATAATATTTTCAGTAAATGATTTTAACTTATTAAATTTAATATATTTTAAAAATTAATATTTATTTAAAACATTATATAATGTCTTTTTATCCAATAAAATTATGAGAAATTAAAATGTAATATTAAAATTTCCCATTCATTGTTTTTTTTAGATTTGAATACATAAACAAAAACTATATCAATCAAAGAAAGATGCTGTCTGAAAATTGTTGTGAAGAATCTGTTTGTGTTGTAAATAAATGTTTGCATTCAAATTGTGATGTTGTTAATAATATCCATTCTTTATGCAGACGGAACTCTACTTTGCCCACAAAGTTTTTAAAATTTCAAAAATTTAACATTTAAAATATTTTAATTAAAAAAACATTAAAAATTAATAGGAACTACTTACTTATTTATAAGTAGATATCTTGCAATTAATATTGTTCGGGAACTCCGAATTTTCCGTTTTTTCCAATTTTTGGATCTTAAAGTTTTTTTTCGATCAAAATTTTACATTATCATTTATTGTCATGGAGAATGAGTAAGTGTGCAAAGTTTGAAGAAAATCGACTGAATGAAAAGCCTTCAAAAACATGTTTCTAAATTCCATGGATATATATATATATACCTATATAGAAAGTAATCTAATAAAAAGAATGGAAAAATCGAGAGCAAATTATGCGGTCAGAAATAATGCCCACAGTTTAAAAATTTCTTAATTTGTTGAATTGATTTTTATTATTTATTGATTTTCAATGATTTTGTGTTTGTGAGGAATATTTGAATGTTTGATATCTTGTGTTTGAATGTGTATGTTAATTTGGAAATGTGTCTCTCCTACCCAGATGGATGATTAATATTGTAATTCTTATTATCTAAAAATATGCAATCTTTAAATTTATTTTTAATTTCAAATAATTTTAAAATTTTAAATAAGTTAATTAATTTTTACAATTTTTAATAAATAAATCACATTAATATTTTTTTAAATAATTAATAATCATTTAAATTATTGTCTAATAAGTTTTGTGTAAATATTTTAATAAAATATTTATTTCTCCATTTGCTAAAAAAAATAATAAGAATTAATTCATTAATCAATTTAGTGTAGAATGCAATCGTACGAAAGCTTTGACAAAGATTGTCTTAAGAACAATCAAAATTGTTGTTTAAATAAAAATATGAAAAGTGAAATTGGTGTTCTTAATAGTGTTAAAATGATATGTCTCTTATTTTGCTGAATATCTCATTTTTTATTCATTTTAAATCATTAGTTTTATAAATAGTATTATTTCAAAAATAATAATGTTATTTTTAAAGACATATACGAAATTCTTATAACTTATAATAATTTTTGTGTAATATTTATTGAAAGGGTTTCATTTACATTTTGTTATTTTATATTTTTATCTTCCTTATATTTCTAACTTTGAATTTTCACAGAAACTGACTGTTGCGTATTCATTGGGTCCCCTGTAAGAATATCAATTATTTCACAAATATTACTTTTTAAATAATACTTATTATAATGACCATTGAAAAATGCTTATGATTCAGGTAGCTTTCTTTTTCCATTTTAAATACTAATCAATGTCGATGTATTTTTTATATTTTTTAAAATAAATTATTAATCTAAAGGCGACCCCCTAGTTATACAATTGAAAGATAATTCTTTTATAGAAGGAAAATTTACAACGAGTATTCCAATGGAACGACAATCCTAGTCATGGTATTGAAACAAAAAACAGGAAAACCCATCATCTACTCACATGGTTCATTAGATTCTCATTTAGTTTTGTTATAAAAAGACGGTCACACGTCGATGATCTTCGAATGAATGTTTGGCTTATATTGAAATATTTAATATTTTCCATATTTTTTATTTTTGAATTAGAATACTGTTATTTAAATTGCTTGTTTAATATTATCCATCCATAAATCGTAATCTAGTTATTATTCTCGGTTTAATATTCAAACTTAGAGAGGAATGTTACTAAAGTCGGACACTTTTCTGTGTGACAATAAGTCAAGAGTGTTATTCCTTTAAGAAGGGTTTCTTATGATCACAAGTTCTTTTTATATATTAGATCAAGTTTCTCTTCAGTAAATTGATTTCCCTTAGCATCCTTTATCACTTTGATGTCACAAGGATCAGAAAGAAGACAAACAAAAATGTCTTTTACCACCAACCTAAAGAATTTTTATAAAAAATAATAAAATATCAAGGAGAATATTTCAAATATGTTTAGCATTTGTACAATGATACAGAATGAGGTTATCATTTATGGACTCTCTTCATCTAAATAACAATACACGCTAGGCAAAAAGACAACCGAGAGAGGGAGGAAGCAAATAAATAAAAGTAAAAGAATTAAGACGATAAAGATTGTCTGGAAACGATTTGCTAAAGTGAAAGTGAGTAATAGTTGAATGTGGGAGGAATTATTCATGCATCAAGCAATGCAAATTGTTTATAAATCTCTTGTTTTAATGATATAATATTTTGTTTTAATGATTGAGACGTTAATTAATGAATTTGTTTCCTCTTTTTGTATCCCCCTGGAAGAAAAAGTTTTTCTTGTCTGTTTTTCTAGAGAAAATTGTAAGTTTCTTCATCTAATTGAGTGATTTATTTTGTAATATTTATTTTTTTATTCGCAAATTAAATTGGAAACTTTATTTCTTAACATTTTGGCAAATGTTCGATTATTTAATGTGTTCATTTTGATACATGATTGAAGATTTCCATCACAGCTGCTCAAATTTATAAAAATAATTTAAATAACCATTTTGCCCGTACATACTCGATTTAATTAAATATTATATAAAAACTCGTACATTGCAGAGACAAATCGTCATCTCAATCCTGAATTAGTGAGCACTCACAATCAAGTAGATCAATTGAGGTTCTTGATCATTTGTTACATAAGGACTTAGTTCTAATGTCATCTCTCCAAATAATTTATTTAGAAAATTCAAATGTATTATTATAATTTAAAAAATAAAATCAAATTAATTTAAAATGATAGAATTTATAGAAATTGTAAGATAAGGGCAATTGGAAATTACAAGAAATTAAGTATGTTAAATCAATATTTTAAAAGTATGTATAAAAATTTAAAAAAATAATTTAAAATCCAATTCAAAATTTTTGAATGCACATAAAAATAAAAATAGTAATTTAAAAATACCTAAAAAATATAACGTATATTCAATTAAAACATTAGCATAAACATATAAAAATTAAGGAAGAATTAAAAAAAATTAAAAATTAAAAAAAAACACTACAAATAAATAATTCAAAAATCCAAAATATTAAATAAATGTTCAATTCAATACTACATAAAATAAATATAAACACATTTTAAAATATTTCATTTAAAATAACAAATTATTTAACCCGTTAGATGCTCCTAGATTTTAATATGGTCGTTCAAAGAGATGTATCATTCCAAGTGATGTCACTTTAGGTTTAAGATATTATATTGCTTAAAATATTCGATCTTAGCTAGTAAAAAAGGCCAAAGTACAGCGAGTAAACTCGCTTATTTTGTATGAGCGGTGTGGCGTGCACGGACACATAGAGCGAGGTAACTCGCTTATGGCACTTAAAGGGTTAAAATAAAATAATTTAATTAAAAAACAATGGCAATAATTTTATAAGATTTTAAAAGAAGAAAAATGATTAACTAGGTATGTGAAATTAGCAAAGTGAATAAAGAAAGAGAGAAACAAAAATTTAAATTATAAAAGTTATTAAAGAAAAAGAAATGAGAATTTGTTTAAATTTATGTTTAATATCCTTAATTAAAATTTGATCATCCTGAATTCTAGTTCGAATATTGGAAACAATATAAAAGTAGCTAACATGGCGACTAAAGCTACAAAAGATATTTTAAAGAACCAATTGCTTCCTGAAAAATTCTTAATAGGTGATACTATAGAAGCATTCATAGAAAAATGTGAGACATTATAACTAACTAAAGTAGTATATGAAATACAAGAAAAGATTAAAGCAGTGCTAGACGTTAAAAGTATGATAGAACAAGTAAATATATTAAAAGATAGCGGAATACAAAACAAAGTCTTAAGTTATAGAGATGTAGTGACAAGGAGGAGCATATGATACGAACAGAATCGAACAAGAGTTGGCAGTACAAATAATATAAGATATTTTAAGATAAATTGGTCAGAGGTAGAAACTGGAAGAAGTGAAAGTACTCAAGTAAAATAGTTACACAGAAAGACTAAAGGAAATGTTTTGAATTTGTAAAGGAAGGACACATTATAAAAAATTTCATAGAAAGGAGGCCTGTAAATGTTATTGTTTTGGAAAACAGGGATATGTAAGAAGAATCTGTCCAAAAAGCGAATGCAAGAAGTGTAAAATTTAAGGAAACAAAGAAAACGAATATTATACAAGAATATGTGGAAGGATAAGATAGCAAAATAACTACCTAAGATGGGGTTACAACCAACAATTGTATAGAAATAGAAGATCGGATGCGAGAAGATAACCAAAGATTCGTTGAAAACATTGAAGAAGAATATGATGAAATTGGAAACACAAAAAGTAACGCCTCGACAGAAGTTAAGCCAGCCGGGGAATAAATTAAAGAGCACCTTTAACTCTCAAGATATGGTAGAAGTAGCATAAATGATACTATAGAAGTAGTTATAGACGTTGTAAAACGGTAAAGAAATTGAAGTAAGTGTGAATGATAAAATATGAAACTTTATAAATAATGAAGATATGGATATGAGATCTGAAAAAGCTTTTTAAAACCAATTGAAGATAGAGATATGAAAGAAGAAATTAAAATTCTATCCATGGACGAATGGAAGACAGAAAATATTATGTACAACAAAATGCAGAAGCGTCCAAGTGTAAAATTGAAGATACAACATGTAACAGAAGACTATTTATGAGATACAGAGTTTCAAGGGTAAATGTAATTAGTAGGAAGATTTTTGAGTAACTAATAGATGTGAAATTAGAAAAAAAGCAGACATTATATTACATTGTACAAATAATAGTCAACTGAATTGCTTTGATGAAATATCGGTGGACATTGAAATTAAAGACAAACGGAAATATATAAATTTCGTGGTAATAACTGAAATGAAACTAAACATAGTTGGATATATAGAACTACAGAGTGCTTTCAGAATTGTGTTACACTGATGATAGAAAGAAAATACATAGAAGGAACAAGTTGCACAATTTTATCAATTATGTAATTTAGAAGCCCAATTCGGTCGCAGGATGACATATGAGGAACGAGGTCAGAAAGCAAAAGAAACAAAGCAGATCACAGATAAACCAAGGATAGTCGATATTGTCAAAAATACATCAAGGAATTTTTATGGCGAATAAATGGGATTTTGGATGTACGACTATGGTTAAACACAAAACAGACACGAAAGGACTTCCGACCAACCTGAGAGTACATAGACAACAAATTAATCTTGAAGAAAAAATAGAAGAGACTATTAGGAATTTATGGGAAAACAGTATTATAAAGAAATGTATTTCGCCCTGAAATACAACGATGATCTGTGTAAGTAAAAAAAGAAAAAAAACGATGTAAAAATCTGCTTGGATTATAGAAAACTGAACCTGGTATAGAGAGACAAGCATTTCCGATGCCAAATATTATATAAATGATGAACAGCATTTATGAATCGAGATATTTTGCATCGCTTGGTTTGGGCAATGCATTTTAACGAGTAGAACTAGAAGAAGATTCAAAATTAAAGACATCCTTTTATACAAATTTAGGACAATTCTGTTTTACAGAATAGCATTCGTATAACTGCGGTACTGGGAAGGTTCCAGGAACTCATTATATAAGTGCTCGGAAATATAGAAATGCCGATTGTATGCTTAGATGAAATATCCTTATCTTTTCGAAGTCATTGGAACAACATTATGAAAGTTTGGATAAAGTAATGAATCAAATTGGAAAGAATTAAAGAATAAACCCAGATAAATGCCACATCCTTAAAACAGAAGTTAAGATTTTTGGCCATACAATCAAAGGAAAAAGTATTCAAAGAGACCAAATCAAATAAGAGGCGATTATTATTATTACAGAAGACTTATTACAGACTATGCAACCAAGGTAAAGACCCTAGAAAGATTATGTGGTTAAAAAGTAGTTGCAATGGATTGAGGGCTATAACAATGAATTTTCAGAGATGAATGATGATTTAACTACTTCACCAAAATTATATTTTGATACAGACACCAGTTTCGATACTATTGGCGCAGTATTATTACAAAATACAGGAACAATCATGAGGGATTTATCGCATACGGTTCACTTACAATGAAGAATCATGAGAAAGGATCCTGCAAAACTCGGAAGTAGTTGTTCGCAATGTATTACTTTTGCAAAGATTTTAATAATTATCTATACGGTAAGTTATTCAAATTGAGAACAGTTCACAAGGCGATTACTTTTATGTTGAAAACAAACCAAACAATACCATCACAGTTTCAAACATGGATAAAGTATTTATCAAGTCAATATATAAATATAGAATATCAAAAAGAAACAGAACATTCAAACTCATATATGTTCCTGAGGAATAAATACGATACATGCACTCAATGTTTGATGGCCCACGAAGAGGTTAAAACCAGAAAATTAAGATTCGGAGGATAAATATAGTGGACACATTAGAAATCTCTAAATAACAAACAGAAGACAGAGATGAAATTAAAAAAAAACATAGAATCAGATAAAGATAATAAAACTTACGATCAAAGACGATGTTTCCAAAGACGAAAACAGTGAAGATTTGGATAACAGAATATAAAAGAGAAGAAATGATCACACGGACACATACAATTTTGTCTCATGCAGGTGCTGAGAAAGTAACAAAGTAAATCGCAGAATACAATGATATGGTAAATCGATATGAAATGATAAACGAATTAATCAGTCAATTTAAAGCGTGACAGAAAAGTAAAAAATTAACTCTCGTTACGAAAGGAAAAAGAATAACTTTGGTAGGAAATGAACTATTTGAGAAAGTATGCTTTTTTATTAAAAAAAGCATGTTTTTGAGATGCATGACGTAATAGTTTTCAAGTATATAAAATAGTAATTAGTCACTTTATTTCACTGCACTGAAGATGCCGAAATGGTGAAACGTGTCTGTTTTGTAAATAAATTTAATAATCAAAAATGGTCTTTGTTTTGGGTAAACTAAAAGAAACTTGGAGAAAGAAAAAGTATATCATTGTAATTATCAACCACTTCAGTAGATTAAAAATATAGCTAAATTAATGGATATATAGATCTGGTGCTGAAGTCCATACTATCACTTAATGAGCTATCAGCAAATAAGACGAAGCAACTATAAAGAATACAATAATGAAAAAAAGGGTTTTAAAATTTGGTGGTCAGAAAGAGATACATACAGATTACGGAAAGACATAGTGTGAAAGAAGAGGTTTGTGATCGGAGATGAAGTACTAGTCAAAGTGGAAACGGGAATCCAGGAAAAAAGATAAGTTTGAAGGACCTTACTGTGATCAAGAAGATACATTACAGAAAATACAGACTCAGGCATAAAGATCGGATAATAAAAATGAAATTAATTCTTAAAGAAAGGGTTATAAGGTGTTAGCTAAGATTTAATCTCGCCATATAATTTATTTAGAAGTGTTGTAAAAAGACAAAATATCTAATTGGGCTTTATTTTCCGTAAACAAAAACTATTCCAAAAGCGCTCTCATTACATCGTATTAATACAATTCCCTATACATCAACAAACCATCTTAATTCCTTAAACCAAACTAATGTTAATGAATAATTTCTGCTAATCTCTCTAGACTTCAATAAGTACAATAAGATATTGGGGTATCAGCTTCACTCTCCTTCTGGAACTTTATAAGTCTTGTACTTTTCTTAAATCTAAATATATTTAGACATAGAAAGGTGTGTCCTCTTGCTCTTTTAAACCTGATATATCAATCGTAAGTTTGAAAATAAAATACTTGGATTTATGTATTAAATTGTATTTAGTCATTAAAAAGAGTCCAAGATACTCAAAACGTTAAGAAATCAATTTTTATCTAAAAAATTCGTAAAATTATGTATAAATAATAATTTCTTACAATCTTATCCTATTCTTTATTAACATATTACATCGGATATAAGACGAAAATTCACGTGTTTTTAAACGGCTGAATTTGTGAAGCGACTTACTTTTGACTTACGGGTTGACGAATCATAGAAATAACGATACGTCGACGCCTGACGTACGCAGTGCACTTGCAATTACTATGCGTTAACGGTAACTTATTTGCCTCTTTATAGGAACTTAATGACGTATAAATAAATGTATAAATTATAACTTTGTTTTTGGTCAGACGTAATAATTGCAATTAGTTTGACTTGGGAATAAAATTTTTACTGCAGAGATTTTCACACAATTTTAATCACCGAGAAATTAATTTCCCTATTTCATGTCGACGCTGTGTAGAAAAACATGGAAGCCACATTGATTAAGAGAAGCTGTGGCCGGTTGTAGATGCAGCATTCCTGTTCGAGTGTCAGATTCGCAGGTCCGCGATTCAGATGATCAGTGCAGCACAGTTAGGATAGCTGCACATTTCTTCACCTGCCATTCCTTATCTCTGGACGAATACCGGGAGATTCAGTTTCTTATGAACCGAGCTCCTTAATTAGCGCCGCCCCAGGAGGACCTATCGACTGGATCTCACCAACTGTAAAGGTAAGAGTTTTTACCGAATAATAACTTTTTTAAGTATAAAAATTAAAAGCGATTATATATAAATATTTTTATTTTTAGTTTACTTTATTTATAGAACAAAATTTAATCTAAATTGCATTTTAAAGTCCTTGTAACATTTGTTGTTCAGATTTGTATTAAATTGAACGTATATCTACGATAACAATAATCGATACTTTATCGTTTTTATATGATTATTTTATAAATAATATAATTTTTACTACCCTCGTCACACCCAATAGGGGGGTAGTCCAGCTTTTTTCGATGAGTTCTCTTACATCATCATAAGCAATTAAAAGTTATTTTACAAATAATAAAATAATTAGGTTAAAATAGTAATATATTAAAATAAAATTTAATAAAATAAAACATTTTTGGATAATTATGGCAAAAATATTTTGAGTATTTAAGCGGTTTAATTTTAACAATTCTGAATATTAATAATTTACTGATTGAATGCCCTATGGAAACCATTTTATAGAACATAAAACTCATTCTTTGAAATGGAGGAGATTCTATTCTTAGAAAACCACCAATGGTCAAGAATCTTACTCGATCGACTTGATTGTGAATGCTCCTATTACAAGCTGCAGTTCAGCGAATTAATCCATATTGATCAAATAATATATCCAATCGCTAATTGATATTAATATTAATTAATATTCAGAAAATGTTAAGTAAAACCATCTCAATCCTTAAAATACTTATTCTATTGAGACCAAATGTATGTTTATTACATACTAGTTGTCTCACGAGATCATTCCAATTTGTCCAGAAATAGTAATTTAAATAGTTTATTTCCGTGGTGCGTTCAATAAGAACCTAAACTAGACCTCAACAAAAAATACGAGAATAGTAATACATTATCCTGTTATACATTAGATATGGTAGATAATATAAATATAATTTGTTTTAAAACAGCATTTCTTGTTTTTTACACGCGGGCGTAACTTAAAATGTTTTCATATTGTAGAGAATCGGAGTATTGTTGATTTTTTTGTGTATTGATAACAATAAGCAAATAGTGAATCAGTTGCAGATAACTTACGGAAATATATTCTCCTATTGTACCACAATCTATTATTGGATTAACCAGTTCAAACATGGCTGCCAGTTAGTGTTTGATGTCTTAAACAAAAATAGGGATGGTTGGAAATTTTGAAGAAATAATACAGAATAACTATCAAGTATATCTCTCAGCTGTGAAATTCGAGTACTCGTAGGGTTCATGTCATCCAGAAAGAATTTGGTGTGAGAAAATAGTTATTAAAATTAAAATACAGAATGTTTTCTGAAAAAAATTGTTTCTCCTAAACTTTAGCATTTTTACAATGAAATTGAACTTTTGTAAAATAGAATTGAATTTTGCGAAATGAAATTGAACTTTTGCAAAAAGTTTAAAGTTTTTTT
>MQRK01233418.1:0-16087 GCA_001938485.1 Girardia tigrina | reverse complement strand
ATATATATATATATATATATATATATATATATATACATATTTATACATTGAATAGATATGTGTTAAAGCATTTTTTAAAAATTCAACATTGGACATGTTTCGATCACGATTTTTGATTATCTTCAGCAACTATTTGTGTTTTATAGATATTTGTGTTGTATTAATTTTAATAATTTAAATAATTTTTCAAAGTATATATGGTAAAAAATAATTCAATATTAATATTAAATTTAATTTTATTGGTTAATATAAACATTAATATAATTTATTTTACTTAAAGATATTTATTATTTAGTCTGTTTTACTTTTCCCATTTTGGATATTGATCAATGGGTTATTTTGTCTTATTAGCAATGATTCACAATACAGCCTCTCAGAATGTGAATCAAAATTCTTCTGAAGAATAGGAAATTCATCTTTAGAAATATATGAAATTCTTTCTTTGCAGCATCTGCAGTGATCGAAAACCTTACTCGATCTACTTGACTGTGAGTGTCCACTAATCCGTGTTTTGAGATGACGATTTGTATCTCCAATGTACGATTTTTTACTCCCGTGACAATTACATTTGTATATAAGATTAGCTTTCACTAAATTGTCAGTTTTGGATTTCATAGTAAGGTAATTTCTTACTTTGGATGCTACGGACACTATTTTAACATTATCGATATTTTCAAATGTTATTTCTTAATATTAAAAAAATATTAGATTAATGATAGATAGAATCCACACTAACACAACTAAGAAGGAGGACGAAGGGGAACTGGTTAAAATTATCAAAATCCCATATTCAAAATTTGTTATTACCATTTGCTTTGTTACGATTCCTACCCATGCATTGAGGGCTCGCTCTCTTGTATCTGAAGTTGTTTTAGAGGATTATTAGCTCTTGTATTTTTTTTAGGTTTCCACTCGATACAAAGTCTATGATTTAGTATAGATATATATACTTTTTGCACCAGTATTTTTTTGAGTATTGTAGTTTATTATGTTATCCATCACAATCGAAGGAGGCGGTATATTAAAATAACCCCGGATTGTTCTTCAAGGATTTCATTAATCAAAAGAATTTTAGTGAAATACAACTATCAGATTAACAATATCATGTATAAATTCAAAAATTGATGAGATGGCTGTTCTAGAATAAATATTGAATTTATAATTATCATTTATATAATTTAATGGATTTATAGAGGTATTATTCATACATTTTCATATAAAAAACTAAAATAAGCTCCGGGTTTATATTGGGAAAAGCAATGTGCATTTTATTAATTTTAAATATTAGTGGGTCATGTAATGATTGATTTTTAATTTTCTTGTAACTGTTCAGAAAAGAATTCTTCTACATAACCCAAAATAAATTTAGATAATAATTTTTTAAAATGTGATTAAAATTAATATATTAGTACAAACACTTATTAACAACATCAAGGCGCATACTTTTTGAAATTTTGATTCGTAAAGTTTATGTTTCGGGTTTATTTGTGCTGAGCAGTTTGAGAATGTTATGCGCATATGCAGCCAGAGTTTTGTTCATGTCGAACAGAAAAGGTTGTGTTGAGCAGAAAACTAATTTAAAAAATGGCGCGAAAATACGCGTTCAAAGATTTTGAGGTACACTTTTTTTGCAAATATATACGTGTAGAGCATGGAAAAGAATAATCTTATTTAAAAAAAACAAAATATTGTTTTTCAATATTTAATTTATTAATACAATTTCGTTTATTTCTTAAAATCAAAATTCAAATCAAAATATTATTAAAAAAATTTGAAAATATTTTATTTGTCAAACAGAAAATAAAACTTGAAATCCAATAAAAATGCAAAAAATAAAACATCAAATTCATTGCTTAATGTCCAAAGATAAACAAAAGCCAAGCGAAGGGGGTTCCAAGTTTCTATGTACAATATTAGCCACTGCAATCAGTTACATCTAAAAACAATCTTTAAACAAACAAAAATACGTTGAAGCAGTTTGTTTTTTCAAACGAAGTACAATATTGACGAAAATAATGGATTTTTGTTATGCTGAAGAATATGCTTCCATTTGGTTGTCTTTGACTTGGTTGTCGAGCTTCTCGATGTACCTCTTACACCAGACCACCATGAATTTTCTTCTGAAGGACTTCACTAAAGCAAAAAACACTATTGGATTCACTGAACTGTTTATCGATGTCAAAAAGACACCAACCCTTTGAGTGGGACTGTAAAGGGTGTATTCGACTACATTTAAGTAACCTAACATATAATATATAGCATCATACGAAACCGTCAGTATAAATATGAGTGTATTAATCATCGTACTCTTGGTAAATGATTTCATTGAAGCTTGAAGATTACCTCTTTTGTCTCCTTTCAAAGATTCCTTTAATTTTAAAATAATTTTACTGTAGAGATAAACCAAAAATAGTGCCGGAAATCCGTAGACTGCGAGAAACCAAAACACCGAATATCCGGAGTACACTCCTTTAGCGATAGATCCCTCAAAATCTAATTGAAGAACGCAACTTCCATTGCGAAATGAAGACTGAAAAAATGATGGTATTGTCGCCACTCCAGTGCAACAAATTATAACAACATACGCAAAACAAAGCTTTTTTGTTACATCCATTTTATAAGTCTGGGGTATGATGACCGCCCAATAACGGTCAATTGCAAGAAACACAAGATTGTATATACTCGCCAAAACTGTCCACCAGAATAGGGCTTGGCTGGACCATGTATGACAGAATATATAATCGAGGAAGTACACCCCACTTTGCATGGGATCTGGCAAAATAACGATAATGATTGTTATGATACAAACAAGTGAATCAATTATGGACTGACTTTTTAACAAATGGTTCGTCAATTTCGAGTCAAGTCCTCGGAAAAATATCGTCACAACAAAAACTATATTACCTATCAATCCGGAAATCGTAATGATAGAAAGGCAGGCTATGTAGACCTGATTATCACGGGGGGACATTTTCTGAATAGCCATTGGGAGTTGAAATATTTGAAAAAATAAAATAAATTTATATGTAAAAAAATGATAATTTAATTGGTTGATCGAAAACATTTCAATACCCAATCTCAATATTAGATTAATAAACGAGACTTTCCATTTAATAAATCGCTTATATTTGATTAATTAAATAATATATTAAATTATTATTTAATAGTTTTAATTTAACTTATTCAATAATAATAATAATAAATAGAATTTGTTGAAATCTGTTTACTTTATCAGCAATATTTACTTTTTAAAATGTGAAAGAAATAATTAAATCAAACAAAAAAGCAAATTATTAATTTGAAAATAATATTTTAAATATAAAATAATAATATAAAAAATAAATAAAATTCAGTGAACATATGAAAAAAACTTTTTTTATCATTAATTTGTGATTTTAATTAACCTATCGCAACACAAAGCCGGCGACCTACCGGTCAAGGTCATTTTTGCACTAAGCCAATAAGGCGGTGACTCGCCAGTTTATCTTTGAGTGTCGTTTTACTTGAAAATTGATTGTCTACTCCATTCATGAAGTCAATGTTAATAAAAATTTTATTTCAATAATTTAATTTTTATTAACCCCTTTACCGTGTGTCACAAGTTAACTCGTCTTCAGATATATAAAAGTCGTCTGTGTGCCGTGCGTCCCGAGTTAACTCGTCCTGATACAAAAAAAGCATTGAAAATCAATAACAATGTAGAGAGGGAGGCTAAACTAACAGCCAATTCAACAGCGGATGATAAAAAAATTTCTTTTTTCCACGGTAAAGGGGTTAATTGTCAAAATTAAATAGTGCTTTATTTAAAGAAAATGTGTATTTTTATTAGTGTTTCAATGGGTTAAATATAAAACAATATTTGGAAAATTATTACAAAATATATAATAATATCAATCACAATTTAATATGGATAATTTTGCTTTAATTTAAATATTTGTTTAATAAATAATTTTATTTCATGAGAATATTTTCGACATTTCTCAATTTTGTTTAAATAAGTAATAAAAAAGAAGTTTTACTATTTGTATTTGGGAAATAATTTCTGGGAATTTCGATTTACTAAATTAATTATCAAATTGAACGTTGATTAAAACAAAATAATTATCATCCGTTTTCTGATAAAATGAATATTATTCTTCACATTTTTATGTGAGAAAATAAATATTAATTTAATGTAATGAATTTATTAATAGAATAAAATTGTCAATAATTTAATGAAACAAATAATCATTAAAAATTATTTAAGTAAATGAAAACATAAATTTCAGTCAATTTATAATTAATAGTTGTACAAAATAAATAATATATAATAATTTTTAATTTACGAAATTAATAAAGTTATTAAGTCATGTTTGACATTAATTACAACCTCTTGTGTTAAGTGAATGAAAAGATTTGAATAAATTAAATTAAATGTTTTATTCATGAATATACTGAAATAATTAATTAGATAATAAAGGAATATTTATAATAAATATTAATATTATTAATAAATATTAATAATAAAGTTAATTAATATTAAGAACATCCCAAACGACGTTTGTAAAACAAAATTCCAAATTCGTTGTAGTTACGTCCATTCCTTAGTTTTATCAATATTATTAGTCATAAGTAGCATAATTAAATAGTTTTTAATATAAACTAATTGTTCGGGACTCAAATTGAATTATTTTTATTATTACCGTTATTATTGTTATCATAGCGAATACTTCGTTCCTCTGTCCGATCAGATCAACAATTATTCTCATGACAATTCAAGTCGAGAACGTTATCGTTGTGTTTTTGAATGGTAGTTATTTTGAATGATCTTTATCGCCTTTGATTTTGCTTAATCGCTCGCTTATATATATTGTAAAATGAATAAGAAATTAAAAGTCGCAAAGAGGTCTTACAATTTAAGTGGTCCTCTCAAATGGAAGTATGTGAACAAGCTTATCGCACTGTAGATGATCTTTTTTTTCTTTCCTCGTTTATAAACCTTACTTTTGACACCAGTTTTTTGTCTTTTCTTTAAACTCTTTCTTTGGCGAGTGGTTGTTAACTCGTGTACTTGTATGTGTGGATGGTTAAAGATGTCTTGCATTTTTGTTTTATTTTATTTTTTTTATTCTTTGTGTTTTATATTATTAAGAAAAATTGAAGAAGTAAAAAAGAAATTATAGAAGGAAAAGAAATAAAGTGAAAGGAATAAAAGAAAAAAAAATTAAGAAAATTATATAGTCACAATTATTATTTTTAATTTAAAAGTAATGAAATTATTTATGACAATATAAAATTTAAAAGTCAAAATAAAATCAATCAAGAATTAATTAACGAAATAAAATACAACGACAGATTACATGTTGTTCGTATCAGGCAAGAATTGAAAACAATTACTACATTATTCCCCCTGAGTATATTCGACGGACTTTTGGTATTAGAATATTTTCGAATGAGTTCTTTTATTTAGATAATATTTAAAAAGATACTCTCAATTCATGAAATTAAGAAAGTTTTTTCGGCTTTAGCGGTTAAATTTGAAAAGTTGTATTATGCTTTTTCTCTTAAGAGAATTGTACGATTTGATTTGTTATTTTTTGTATTTTTTGTTTGTATTGAAAATAGAGATTTATTTATATATTTTTCAAATTATGGAATATGAAGATATTTTACCACTTGCCGACAGTAATAATGACAATTTAAATTGTGAATTTGAAATAATTAAAAAATCGTTGTTCGAAATTTTATAATTTTAATGGACCCAGCACAATAAAACCGAGCGTTTAGATGATTCACTGCGGGCTTCTGCTACTACCGATCGGTTCTCTGGGCAACATCGGGGGTCGGCCGGAACACAAATCTACACCAATTTTCTACTCTATTATTTTAATAAAAAATTCTCCGTGTGAGGAATGTTTGAAATGTTGATATTTTGGGTTTAAAAGTTGTGTGCTGATTTTGTATTGTGTCTCCCCTACTCAGATGGATGATTAATATTTTAATTTTTATTATCTGAAACTAGTTTTATTAATTTTATTTTGCAATTTTGGAATTAATTTATCAAATTAATTTTTTAAAATAACTTTCACTAATTTTAATTTTAACCAATAAAATTAGTAGTATATATTTTTAAGAGTATGTATATTCAAGTTAATTTGAATTTAAGGATAAAAAATATTAATTTTTTTCTCTTAACACACCAATTTTTATTTTTTAAATAATCTTTAATTTTTAAATACTGATAAAAATTTTAAAACTCAAAATTGAAAATAATATTTTATCCGATTTTATTTTAATTTTAATTAGTTAACAAAACGTTTATTTACTATTTCATAAGTCAGTTCCTGTATCGAAAATTACATTTATCTTTTTACTTCCTATTGTAATTTTTACAATCGCTTAATTAAATGTGGATTTCTCATTTACAATGTCGATTATATATGGAGTAAAAAAGAACGAAAAAGAAAAAAAGGAATCTCACAGGAATCTCACCAGCAGAAATGATATTTGGTAGGAAGCTAAGACATTGGTGGAAAGATACTAAGAAACAGAGTTGCAATAAGAAAGAAAAGAGCGAAAATACGATAAAGACAAAACGAATATTTCATACAGAGGATAAAGTGTTGATAACAAAAAAAATGCTACAAAGGAAGAAGATCGATATATGGGTCCAGCCACAGTAAAAAGCAGAAGACATGAAAGAAGTTATGAATTGGAGCTAGAAGATGGTAGAATTTTGATCAGAAATGTGGAATGGCTAAAGCCATTTAAATCTAGGGGGATGTGAGGAATATTTGGTGTGTGGATGTTTTTGTGTAGTTTTTGTATGTGTAAATGTTGTATGTTGATTTGGGATTGTGCCTCTCCTAACCAGATGGATTATCAATATTTAATTTCTTATAATCTGAAACTAATTTATTTAAATTTAGATTTAATATTCAAATTTTTAGTTTTTATTATTGCAACTTTTAAATAATTTTCATGATTTTATTTTTGTAAATTTTTAAATAATTAAAAACAAATTAATGTTTAAAATGACTATAAAAATATTTTATTTCAGCCAATCAAATTTAAATTAAATATTTTTAAATAAAATAATATTCTCAAATATAGTTCAGCTTATAATGAGAGATATTGAAAATTGATTGATGGATACTAGTGAGAGCAATACTATTGATCATCATAAAGATGATAAAAATTGTGAATGTAATAAATGTTCTGTCAAATGTGTGAGTTCTCTTAACACTTAGATTAAAATTTAATAACTAAATAAAATAACTAATATTGAAATCATTTGGATATAATTCATTTAAAATCCCTATCAAAAATGTCGTTCTCATGGAATATTATTTGCAAGAATTTTTCGATCCTTTTTTTATTGTATTTCCACAATCTTAGGATCTGGAAGTGATTTGACGTATATTTTGAGAATTTGTATTTCTCGGATAAAAAGTGTTTGGATTAATTTACCGCATTTTTTTATCGAATGAAAAATCAAAGCTTGTTTCCGTAATGTTAAGTCAAGGAAAAAAGTAGATAGGGAGAGAATATATAATCGAAAAGGGTATTTATTTTTTTAATCTATATTTCTGAATTATATATGGCAATATTTCCAATCAATAACACCATAGATAATTCAAAATAATAATTTTATAATAATAATAATAATAATAATAATAATTCATTGCGATAATTGTTAGTAACATTGACATTATCGTCGATAATGTTTCATTCAAGATTAGAATTCATAATTTAAAACAAAAAATTTATCTCTGAAATTTACTACATTAGTTAAAAAATATTTACCTTATTTTATATAATAAACTTTTATTGTGATGTAATTGTCATCTTACTATATAAAGTTTATATTATAAACAATAAACTTTTTATTTTCAAAATAATTCGTAAAAATTTTTAACTCAATTTTAATTTCTTTCAAAATAGTTTTACATTTTACGTTGTTTATTGTTTTTAAAAATTTAGATCAATTCAAATCGATATATTTTATTAGGAAAATAACTAATAGTGGTTTTAAGAATTTTAAAATAAATAATAAATTTTTTTTTTGTTTCACACAATTATTTAATTATTTTTTGGTACCGCAGCCTTTGGGCCGTGGGTGCACTCAATTATGCACAAGCATATGGCTTGGGTTTGCATATATATTTGAGTGTCTCAGTAGGCAAGTAACCAGGTGGCGCCTATCTCCTCTCCAGGTATGGATGGCCGTTGGCTCCAAGGAGCTCATCCGCCCTTTGCTAAGTTTTGTTTTTCATCCTGCTAGGTGTCCACACACCTCTTCAGTAAGGTTGCTCTGAGTGAGGTTTAGTCACTAACTATTCGACCATGGGACAGGTATTACAGGTACCTGTAGCTGACAGATTGCCTTACCTGACTTGTAGTCAATGGCCCAGCGATTTCCCTATCGGTCACCCAAATAAGTACTAAGTCAAATGTATATTTGTTAATTACTTATATCTGCATGTCCACATCCAGGGCGAACCCTGGAGGGATTAACTGCAACTTGGAGAGCTGGGATCACAGTCTAGATCCAGTGCTAATATCACAGATATGCTGATTACCGTTTCAAGAGAAAAAAAACACATAAAATGATAAGTCATTATTTACATATGTACAAAGTTCAATAACGTTTTTGAATTTGTTTGGGATCGAGATGGGGATCAAATGTTAATTTTCAATTTATAGCCTCCAGTTGGAGTTGGTATGATTTTGGAGTACTGCACAATCAATCAGGACCATCAGCAAACCAGTTTTCGGCAATTGTTGACAAGTAGCCATTAGTCATTGCGCGCTTCTTCAGCTTCACCGACGTATGAGAATCACTCAATCTCGCGAATCTTTTGTCGTCCGAGGCTCATCAGACAGATGGTAGCTGAGTGAAATACGACATATGAGACTCTCCCGATCTCATGTATATTTTGTCGTCAGAGGTTCGTCAGGCAGATGGTCACTGAAGAGAATTAACTCGCCAAATTCCATGGGAATATTATTTCCCGTCATCATATAAATATAATGTTTGTTAATACTGATTACATGTAGATGCTTTATATAGAGATTTTATAGCGTGTTTTGATTTGATATATAACAATATATGTGTGTGTTAAGAATATTATAATATGGATAGTTTATAATATGTATAATTGCCAACACGCTTTTTATAAATATTAGAATATGATAGTAAATTTATAGGGAAACAGTGTGAAGCTGTTTTGTTTATAATGGGTTGATATAACTATACAATTATGCATTTATATATGGGATATGGATATTTTAAAAGCGTGCAGAAAACGAAAAAGAAGAAATTTTATAGTATGAATAATTTATAATAGAGATACTTTAGCACGCTTTATATAAATAAAATTATATTATAATAATTCATAGTCGGTATTAAAAAGCTCGGCTAGAGTTTCCCAGTCATCGATCGAGTCGATGTCACTCTCTGGTTGGGGATGTATATCATCCAGGAGTGAGATTTCTACACTGTTTTCAGGCACAGATAAAGATTCCACCAACTCGATGGACATTAGGTGGGAGATGTTGGGCATAATGCCATCACGGTGGAATTTCCACTGTGCGTTTGTCCAGCGAATATTTGACAACACACAGTGGCGTGCAATGTGTAGGATTGTGTGACTGTGAAACCCAATAGTTCGCAGTGTGTCGGTGCTGTTACGAGGCCAGGTGCCTGGGGTTCCCATTGCTAAAGTCAACACCTTGACGGTCCATTTTTGCATCACCCCCCCAATTTTGGTGCCGGCCGTTGGGTGCTTGACTTCGGAGATCGGACGAGATCCGACGTACCCAACTGCGGCCATTGACTACTAAATTTTTATTAGTTTGTTAAAACTTTCTTTTTAACTTTTTTTAATTTTTTAAGCTTTATGTATTTTTTATGTTTTACGTAATTATTTATTTTTTGTTAAAATTCTAAAGTAATAAATTTATAGAATTTAATTAAATTTTGACTAACTCATAATTATTTTAATAACTCATTTTCCTTCCTTCCAAATTCAACCCTAACCCTAACCCAAATAACTATGAATTAATTCTGGAATTATTTTTTTGTTGTCTAAAGCACTTAATAAACTACATTTTGATTCATCATTCTTTTTAAAAATCTCAAAATTCATCTATTAAGACCATTAATTAAAATACAATGTCGGTTTTTTTCCTATTTTTATATTTATACATAAATAAATTAATATAAATACATAATATATATTTAGATAATTAATAAAAAATAATAATAAATATTTTAAACAATTTTGAATGAAAATTGCAAAGAAACATTGTACAGTATAATTAATAACCGTTGTGATATTTACAAAAAAAGCATTTCAGAAGACTAACACTTCGTTTCAACTATTCTTAACAATTTCTTCTCATAAATCACAAGACTTATCCTTCAAAACTAGCAGTTTTTTTTTACTCAATCGATGTTCTCAAAACTTTGCACATTTACTCATTTTCGATGACAATAAATGATTGTGTGAAAATTTGATCAATCTAGTAAATCAAAACAATCTTTTTTTGCAAAAAAATGTCTAACGATTATCCACAAATGTTTAAACTGCATTATATAAAAATGTTTTGGTTTTTTCCTTTATAAATAAATTTATTTTGTTATTAGTAACTATTTAATTGCAAAATGGTGTTATAAATATTTTTTGTATGAAATTTTCCTTCTACAAAAGATTTAAAGAGTTACTATTAGGTTGTTTAAAAAATAATATCGTTTGTAGAATGGTCCTGATTTTGATCATGTTTTGAAATAAATCTTTATCATTTATTTATGTTTTATACATAATTTTAAAGCTTATGAAAAACTCTATTTCCATGATACTTTGTTTAAATATGAACTTTAAAATAACGTGTTTATTTAAATAGTTGTCAATATGTAAAAAGCGCAATTACGAACAATTTCTTAAATGAATTCAAACATGGCCACAAATCATTGGAGGCCGCCGTAATATCAACAGTCTATTGGGCGATGAAACCACAAACAAACGTATGTTACAACGTTCATTCAAAAAATTTCAGGAAGGAGATGAGACCCTCAAAGATGAAGATTGTCGTGGACGGAAACTTGCTATTGAAAATTAAAATTTGAAGGCTCTAGTAGAAGCAAATTCATACACAACAGTTTGAGAGCTTGCGGATGATCTAGGTGTCACGATAGGAACAATTTCAAGTCATCTACGTGACATTGGGAAGTCGAAAAAACTGGACTCCATACGAATTAAATGACAATCAAAAAATGCGTCGTTTTGAGGCATCGTCTTCACTTCTTCCGCGGAACAAGAAAGATCCGTTTCTGGACCGAATTGTAACGTGTGATGAAAAGTGGACTCTCTACGACAATTGGAGCCGTTCTTCTCAATGGTTGGACCACGATCAAGCTCTGCAACCCTTTCCGAGGCCGAAATTGTACCAAAAAAAAATTATGGTGACTGTTTGGTGGTCTGCAGCCGGTGTTATTCCTCATAGCTTCTTAGATCAAGGAGAAACAATTACGGCAGAGAGATACTGTCAGGAAATTGTCAAAATGAACCAGAAACTCCGACAACAACAACCAGCATAAGTGAATAGGAAGGGGCCTATTCTTCTCCACGACAACACTCGGCCACACATCGTACATCTGACAATTCAACTGTTGAACGAATTTGGCTACGAAAATTTGAGTCATCTACCATACTCGCAAAAACTAATTATTAGAATAATTACAATTTATTATTATAATTTTAAAAATTAAAAAACAATCTAAATTCCAAAATCCCAAAATCCGTAAATCATATCTGAAGTGTATAGCAAAAGGTCGATTTAAAATTAAAAATTATTTTGATCCTCTTGACTGCTAGTTCTAGTATTGAAGACAACATAAACGAAACTAACATGGTGACATGGTTACAAACGTATTGCTTCATGAAGAATTCAGGAAGGGTGACAATGAAAAATCAATCAGATACAAATGTGTGACATTCTTTCAATAAGGGATCATAATACTTTGTCTGTAAGCAAAGTATAAAAGACAAGTATAATGCAGTCGATAAAACAATTATAGAATACAAAACCCGACTACAAAAAGTATTTGGTTGGACGTCCTCTCTATTCAAGGAGCCAACAGAGGTTTTTCCGTACAAAATAAAAAACCAAATACCGAAAGTCTTCACCGAGAAGATAAAAAAACTTGCTGAAAGAATTAAAAAATACTATTTATGAAAAGAGAGTCCACGGAAGCATTATTAATACACTGCTGCGACAAAATAGACATAAAGAAGAAAGTGTGGTTGAAAAAGGTGAAACGAGTGGAAGAAATAAAGTGGAAGATATAAGTGATGTAAGACATTATAACAGAGATAAGACAAGTACATTTTTAAAAAGATACAAAACAGAGTCGATATTATGGAGATTTATAGACAAGGAATAACAATAAAGAATTGGTCAGGTGTAGAAACTGGGAGAAGGGAAACGCCTCAGGAAAAGTAAGAATAAATGAGAATCAAGGATTTTTTTGACTTGGAAAGAAAGAAAACATTGTAAGAAATAGGACTAATAGAAGACTAGTAAGATTTTATGGCTGTGGACAACAAGAAAACGTAAGCTGATTCTGTAAAAAATATGGAATGCAAGATATTTTAAAAAATAGAGAACAGAGAAAACGACTATTTAACAAAATTATATTCAGGATAAGGAAATAGCAAAAATAACTTCACATGGTTAGGGTACAATCAATGACAGTATAGAAATATCAATGATAGGAGTCGAAGAGATAAAAGAAAATTCGTGGCAAACATTACAGCAAAAATCATGAATCGGTAGTTGAAAATCAACACCCAAAAGAAAAAGCTCAGACAGAAAAGGTGCCAGTCGGGGCAATAAATTAAAAACACCTTCGACTTCATCAATATCGGTATCTGTAGTCGAAGCAGGGCATTTCGACGCCAAGACGTTTCGACGCTGGGACAATTCGACGCCGGGACATTGAGACGCCAGAAATTAATTTTTTAATGAAATAATTTGTTATTAATTAGAATTTTTGAGAATAAAATGAAATAATTTGTTATAAATTAGGATTTTTGGGAATTAAATGAAATATTTTTTATAAATTATGAATATTAAATACATGAAGTAATTTTAATAAATTACGATTATTAATAAATAAATGAAAAAATTTTCTAAATTAGAAATATTAGAAATTAAATGAAATAAAACATAAAATAAAATATTTTTTAATTTAATGAAATTTTAATTTTAATTTTTTTTCTTTCTATCTATGATGATTTCACTTAATGCCAAAAAATCTTAATTTATAAAAGATTATTTCATGTTATTATCAAAAATTATAATTAATAAAAAATTATTTGATTTTAAAAATTAATTTCTGGCGTCGTAATGTCCCCGAATCGAAACGGCGGCGTCGAAATATCCCGTACCCATTTGTAGTAGTATTATATAGATAATATTATAAATGTAGGGATAGGCGGTGTAGAAAATAGTAAAAAATTGAGGTAAATCTGAATGATAAAGAATGGACATTTATTAAGAATGAAAATTTATAAAATGAATAGAAATGAGATTAGAGAAAGCTTATTTGAACCCAGTAGAGATAGATATATGATCAAAAAAATTAAAATCCTATCCATAAATGAATGAGAGACAGACGACAGTACGAAGGACAAGATGGATGGCCAACCAAGTGTAAAAATGAAAACACAGCATATCATGGAAGACTCTTTATTAGATACAGGTGCTGGAGTAATCGTAATTATTAAGGTTTTTGAGAAGCTAAAAGATGAAATCGGGAAAGACAGACAATTAAACTGCATAGGTAAAATAGTGGTGGAGATAGAAATTGAAGAAAAACGAAGAAATAGATATTTCATGGTAGTAACTGACATAAAACCAGACATAGTTGGAGGTATAGAACAACAGAGTGTGTTCGGAATCGAGTTATGCTGGATGAAGAAAGGAAATAAAGAGAATAAACAAGTAGAATAATTTGATCAAGTATGTAATTAAGAAGCTAAATTAGACCGTAAGATGACAAATAAGAAACAATGCATATCGCAGATAAACCAAGGATTGTTGATATTGTAAAAAAACCCAGGTATTTTATGTCCGATAGATATGATGCTGGATGTATGACTGTAATAAAATACAGAATAGACACGGATGAACCTCAGATCAACCTGAGACAACATAAACAATCATTTAATGTTGAAGAAAAAATCAATGAAACTATGAAGAACTTATGGGAAACGATTTTATAAAGAAATGCAATTCACTCTGTACTACACCGATGATCTGTGTATGTAAAAAAGAAAAAATGATGTGAAAATCTACTCATATTTTAGACATCTGAAGTTGATCACGGAGAGACAAGCATTTTTGATGCAAAATATGATAGAAAGGATAGACAAGTTGTACGGATCGAGCTTTCTAACATCAATTGATTTGGGTATAGAATATTAACAGGAAACAAGAACAAGACCCAAAATTATATACGACTGTTAGGTTGGGAATTATCATCCATTCTAAATCAAAATGAAATTAAGACTTACAAAATTTATTAATCTACAACAGGTTAAATTTGTTATTTAAACAAATTTTCATTTTTTTTATTTTCTTTGTTTTTCATTCTATTTTCCATTATTTTTTTTAATTTCGATTATAATTCGATATTTTTAAAAACCAAAATTCTTATTTCCGAAAATTAAAAAATTAACAACGATACTCTCTTACAACGACATATTCAACAAAATTAGGACATTTCTGTTTTAACAGAATGACATTCGGTATTGTGTCGAGAAGAAAACGATCCCTGTGAAGTCGGGGATGAATCTATCTTTCTAACACAAACCCAACCATATATGTAGTATTTATTAATGGTAGTGTTTTGGAATAAATCTTATATGCAATATAAAAAATAATTTTCAAAAAATGTTATATTTGATAATAAAATTATTAACAATTAGTAACATAAAATAAAATTTAACTCGTTTTTATTACGACCACAATAAGCAAAAGAAAAGCTCGATGGACTCCATCGTCTATTTACAATATGAGCCACAGCAGCCAGTGTCACCTATACCCAATCTTAAAGCAAACAAAAATACTCATAAACTGTTTAGTTTTATAAACACGATTATTACAAGACAAAAGATAAAAATTATTAATATAATTAATACACATTTTGTGGACGTTGTCGCTGAAGATTAGCATAATTGAAGATGGTCAAAACGAAAGATTACTTCTATCATGACAAGGAATATCCATCCATTTGATTCACATCGACTTTATTTGTAAATCTTTCAACGCATCTTTTGCACCAGACGACCATAAATTTCCTTCTAAAAGATTTTACTAGAACGAAGTATACGATCGGACCAACGGAACTGTTCACGGACGTTAAAAATACTCCAACCCTTTGAGTGGAACTGTAAAGGGTGTACTCAACTATATTCAGGTAACCTAACATATAGTATATGGCATCATATGCTACTGTCAGTATGAATATTATAGTATTAAACATCGTACTCTTGGTAAATGATTTCATTGAAGCTTGAAGATTACCTCTTTTGTCTCCTTTCAAAGATTCATTCAGTTTTAAAATAATTTTAGTGTACAGATACGTTAGAAATGGGGCAGGGAATCCGTAGACTGCGAGAAACCAAAATACAGAATATCCGGAGAAAATTCCTTTCGCTATCGGTCCGTCGAAATCTAATTTGAGAATACAAGTTTCATTTCGAAAGGTAGACTGAAAGAAACATGGAAACGTTGCCAAACCTGTACATCCGATTATGACTGAGTACGCAAGACAAAGTCTCTTTTTAGTATTAATTTTGTACGATTGAGGTCTGAGGACAGCTAGATAGCGATCGATTGCAAGAAACAAAAGATTATAAATACTTCCTAATACTGTCCACCAAAACATGGCTTGGCTGGACCATACATGACAAAATATAATATCAAGAGAATGGATACCACTTTGTAAAGGGTCGGGGAAAATGACGATCACAATTGTTATGATACAAACAAATGAATCAATTATAGACTGACTTCTTAGCAAACAATTTGTCAGTTT
>MQRK01233415.1:8185-21443 GCA_001938485.1 Girardia tigrina | reverse complement strand
TTCAAAATTCCGCTTTAGTATTCATTTTTTAAAATTAAAATGTCATTTTAAAACATTAATCTGATTAGATGAATTACCTTGCACGTTTGTGCATAGTTTGTGATGCTTAATTAACATTGTCTCGACAATAATCCTCTCATAATTCGTGTCAAAATTATTTAAAACTGCTTTAAAATCTTTATTTAAATCTTTATTTTAAATTACCCCGACATTTTTAATATGTCTCAAGATCGAACTATTTCAACTCGATTGAGTGTATTCAGCAATTATTGTACAGAGATGACGGTTTGTCTCTCCAGTGTACAAGGATTGACACTTGTGACATTTGAATTGATAGACTAGATTTGCTTTAATACACAAAGGGGTTTTTGATTTGTTGGAAAAATATTTCCGACATTTATTTGTTGTAAACTGGAGATCAATATTGAAGGGGAGAAGCTGGAACAAGTTAAGAGTTTCAAATACTTAGGCTCTACTATCACAGAGAATGGGGGAAGCGAAGAAGAAATCAGAAGCCGGATTGGTGTATCAACAAGCGCAATGATTAAGCTTAGCAGTTTTTAACCTCAAAGAAATCCATCTCAAGAGCAGATTGAAGATCAATAAGGCTATTGTCTGGGCAACACTTCTCTATGGATGCGAGAGTTGGACAATAAATCGGAAGAGCATGGATAGACTTAAAGCGTTTGAAATGAAGAGCTACAGGAGAATGCTGAAGATCACGTGGAAAGAAAAGAAGACAAATGACTTTGTTTGAGGAGAGTGACAGAAATACTGGGTGAAAGACCGAAATCAATAGAAGAGATCATCAAGAGCAGAAAGCTGAAATTCTACGGTCATCAAATAAGAAAACAAGCACTAGCAAAGGTTATGATTGAGGGAAGAGTGGAAGGAGAAAGACGAAGAGGAAGACCAAAGAGGCAATGGATAGACGATTTAAAAGAGTGAAGTGGATTGAGTATGGATTGTCTGAGAAGAGAGGTTATAAGTAGATCGATGTGGCGAAGGTTTTTGCATAATTGGGTGCACCCACGACCCAATGGCTAGGGCCAAAAAAAGAAGAAAAAAGAAAGATGACTCTCAATTTAAAGACAATAGGGATATAACTCATCAAAACGTCCGTCCGAAACCGTACTGACACTTAAAACTCATCACCACAATCAACAATCAATAATCAACAATAAATAGTCAATCATCAACAAATGATAATTAGAAACCAATTAATCGATAATCAACAAACAATAATCAATCTTCAACAACCAATAACAAAAGATCTATAATCAACAATCGATAATCAATTACCAAACATCGATAATAATCGAAAGTCCAGTCACCTTGCTCATGGAAAGAAGAAAGAAGACAAAAGAAAGAAGAAAGAAAGAAGAAAAAAAGAAAGATAGAAGAAAGAATGAAGACAAAAGAAAGAAGAAAGAAAGAAGACAAAGAAAGAATGAAGACAAAAGAAAGAAGAAAGAAAGAAGACAAAAGAAAGAAGACAGAAAGAAGAAAGAAAGAAGAAAAAAAGAAAGAAGATAGAAGAAAGAAAGAAGATAGAAGAAAGAAGGAAGATAGATTGCTCTCCATTGAAAGACAACAGTGATTGAACTCATTAAAG
The DNA here is from genome assembly GCA_001938485.1 of Girardia tigrina. Lineage (NCBI taxonomy): Eukaryota > Metazoa > Platyhelminthes > Tricladida > Dugesiidae > Girardia > Girardia tigrina. The sequence continues at coordinate 19,828 of MQRK01233415.1, read as the reverse complement.
CGCCATCAAAATCCTCATCGCCCATCAAAAATGCAACACCAACAAGCAATCATCGATAATCGATAGTCAGTCAAGTCACCTTGCTCATGGAAGCCGCATTGAGCTTCATGATCGATGAGTGAGCCAATTTCTCAAACAACTCTTTGATCGATATCTTCGAGTAGAGACTCTGCGGAGCGAACAGAGTGTCAATGAAATCCGATCGAAACATCGTCGCAATTATTTCGTGCATAACTTTCATTGATTCAATGCAATTATTATCGATTCACTCTCTCTCTCTCACCTTTATTCGATCTTTCCGTCGGGACGTTTTGCGCATGCAGTCGCTGCTCGATGATGTAGAGCATCTCTCCGCCCATGTTCAAGAAGAGAATCGGTAGCGTCAGCTGGCTCATTCGATGTTCAATGATAATTCAATTCGATTTGTAAATTATGATCGCTAATGTAAATGTTTTTTGGAGCGTTTAAACAAATCGGTAAATGAAAAAATATCTTCGATGACTTTATTTAATTTCGGAATGGTTGACCGATTTAAATATCGAGAATTGTTTATTAATTAACGTAGTGATAATATTTTTTTCTAGTAAATTTTGTCGTGTAATATTTGATAATAAAATCTTGGAGTAAATATCGTCACAGAATATTTGAAATTATTTTTTGTCGTCTGATTTGTAGTAAAATTTTTGGCGGAAATAATGATAATATTCTTTGTAGAAAAAAACAAATGCGCTAAAATGTGATTGCACAATGTTTTTGAAAATTTTTTATTATTGATTCGTTAAAGCTAAAAATATTTTAGAAATATAAATTTAATATAATGGACCACCAAAAGATAAAAAATACAAATTTATTATAAATTAAACATTTATCCAAGAGACGATCTAAATGCCACTATATATATATATATTTTATAGTTCGCTCTGTCAAGTTCTGTTCACGACGGAAATGATCGACCAACGTGTAAATGGGAGGATGGTGACAAGCAACAGATGACATTATGCCAACCCTCAACTGAATTATTTTCTGAATTATTGTTAAAATTCTATATGCTATTAAATAACTTATAACTACCAGAAATATTTTTTTTCTGAAATTTAAACGTTATTAAGGATCACTGATCTCAAAGCGGGTGCAGCTGCGTGGTTGTCACCTCTCAACGCTGTCAATCTTCTTCTCAGCCCCTCTGGAAAATCATTCAATTCAATTATTGTTCTCTTATCATAAAGACAAGCCGAAAAATCATTAAATCATCGGAATCAAGAAGGACAAGCGGATGGAGACTCGAATATCCACCCCTCATCTATGCATTGACGCGTGACTAGAGCGCCACTACTCCCTTTCATCTCATGATGGAGGATCATCGATTCTCTGTAAAAATCATTTTTAGAGCGTATGAAAATCCACTCACATTCCGATATTTTTTACAATAATCAATGCGGTTCGAAATCTTGATTGAATCAGTAATTTTATTAATATTCATCATTGTAAAATAACTCAGAATTCAGTGAGTTTGAAAAAATCTTTATTATTTTCATAAAAAATCGACATCTTTCTTTTCATTTTAAAATCATCAACTTTCTTTCATTCAAGTCAAATAAACTACCCAACAACAATTCTAATTTTCTTTAATATCACATTTTTAAATAAAACTAATTGCAATTTTTAGCATTCATAATTAATTTATACAACATTAATAATATATAAAGGATAAAAATTCATTTCTTTTTACAGAACTACAAATATAAGTTACTTCACAGAAATTATATTCATATTGTCCCAAAAGTTAAACAGCGATAACGAAAGAGAAATAAACAAAATTCCGGAATAGTTTTGATTCTCGAACTGTCAACAATAAATTGCATAACTCGAAATTAAATTTTTAACCCCCTTATCTCTTGTAATACTTTGTGATAAAATGAGAAATTTCTTTCCAATTACATAACGTTGAGGTGACACCCCTCTCTTAAAACGGTATTTTATCACTGTAAAATTATTGGTACGAGGATTTGTCCAGCAAGTTTTATTAAGAATGTGAAGGGTTCGTCTGATAATTATTGTATGTTGATTAAAATTTGTTGAGTATGTTATTCTTTCCCTAAACATAGTAAATTAGGAAAGTCTCCGGTGTAAATAGTCTATTACAATCACAGAAAATATTGGTGGGAAAGGACTGATTAAAATGGATAATCCAACTAAAGATGCTTGCAGATTTATGTAACGAACAATAATACTAAACCAGAGATACGAAAGAAGTTACGAACTTCAGTTAGCAGTTATGGGGAATTCTAATTATAAACGTAGAGTGGCTTAAGCCATTTAAAATGGGGGAAAGTAAATGGTTTGTCTGATAATTATTGTATGTTGATTGGATTTTGTTGATTATATTGTTCTCTCCCGTTCAATTGTTGGGTATTAAATTATCTTTAATTTAAATATTATTTTTTTAAATATAAATCTTTATTCTTTAAACTGAAATCTTTAATCTGAAATCTGACTCCAATTAATCAGACAGGACTTCCAACATAAATATATAATTGAATGAACACAAAATTCTTTTTCCAAATACTTTATTTTTCAATAACACAAAATAGCACACAGCTTTATATTGTTCAATTCAATAGTATCAATAGACGTATTCACAAACGGATATTCGAGTTTATCAGATCACAGCTTGTTTATTTTCAAACTCTAAATCTTCTAAACGAACGATAACCGTAAACAATTGAAAGTTATAATGATCTACTTCTCCTATACAGGATACTATCGATCAGTACTTTCAATAGAGGAATATTAATCGAATAAATAAAAAAAATAAAAATAAACTTTACGATTCTTACTTCTTGTAGTTTTAGATTAGAAATTTTTTGGGCAAACTAAACTAAATTTGCTGCTGTTTTAGTGGTTTTCGTCGGCCTTGAAAATTGATAGAATAAAACAAAGACTAAAATATTTTTAATTCCAAATTTTGATAAACTAAATATTATTTTGTTTGAAATTAATAATTTTATCAAAAGAATTATTTTAAATTTTTTTTCTACATAAAATTTTATCAAAAGTGTTCATAAGTATTTTCGAAACCCTAACACAATGTAATTATTTGTGCGACCATTTCGATTACAATTATTGTATGATCTAATGAATATTTAACAAATAAATGTATTTGTTTTAATATTCAATTTGTACAGGTGTATTAATTGCAATTGTCAACTTATAGTACTGTTCTCTTAATAAATGGATTTTCAAGTTTCTCGCATTTTTGATAAGCAAACAGAAACATGCGGAGTAATTAACAAGGAAATTTTACGATTCATAATATGCACTGACTAGTAAGAATTTTTTATGAATGCCGTTCCCCACTTTCTGATTTTAAAAAATCGCCATATTTTTAGAATTATCCGGATTAACGAACTGAACATTGGTAGGATAATGCAATCATTTAATATGATTATTCAGAAAGTGAGGTATATAACTTGATAGGACCCCCTCCCAACCAAATGTAGCGCTAATATTACTACATTACGTAATTTATGAACGGCTCTTAAGTCATAAGTTATTTTTAAGATTTAAGTAAATATGTCAACGTATTAATTGAAAATTTAATATAAAAATAAATCTTGTTTAGGGATTTTGAGCAATGAGGGATTTAAGGACAGTATAGAAATAAAGATTAAAAATGAAGATCAAATGAGGATATTTATCACGTATAAGGTATGCTTTATATAATATCAAGGAGAAGATTGTATCTGAATTTGATATTGACAGAGGATCATGAATTTGTTGATATAATCGGAAAGAGACAGTTGTTTATAATATAATGCAGAGTGGTCCAAGGAATACGCAATGTGACTTTTTTGCAGAAATGCAATCAGCTCGTCAAGACGAGCATTTTGAAATATAATTTGGTGGGATCGACATATAACATCAGGATCAAATTACGCAATTAAGGTCAAATTTCTTAAGGCTTTAACTGTTTCCGAAAGATTTTCGAGCTTGTTTTAGGTCAGAACCATGAAGACACGATGATCAACTGTATCTTCTCGAAATTTTAATAACAATTTATCACAGTTAAAATTAATTTAAAGTAAAAATAATGCACTAGTAAATTAAAAATGACTAAAAACACTAATCTCAATATTAACAACATCAATATTAGTTTTTAAACATTTATTAACATCACAAGCGCCTTCACTATTTGACGTTTTTTCTAGATTAATATATTTCTAAATTCATACTAATTTTTCAATAAATGAAAAACATTTATTAAAAATTATTAATTATAAAGATTCTAATTGGTTATGTAATTAATTGGATTAATTCTAATTTGTTTGAATAATATAGTTTTTTTGTAAATCGAAAAAATCATCTTATTTTACAAACTATGGCGACAATGAAAGCAATCAGTAATTTGAAGAAATTTGAAGGTGGGGAGGATGTCGAACGTTGGATCGACAGATTTCAGTTTGCTATCGAGGTAGACGGGCTAATGGAAAAAGAAGTCTCATACTTGGTCATGCTGTTGGACGGGCCGGGATATGACACGTGGAATGGCTTATCGCCGGATCAACAGAGAAATACTAAGGAAATCAAAAGTGAGTTGCGCCGAGTATTTGGTCTGCGGAGATTTGACGCATGGATGTTGCTTGGTCAAAAGAAGATTCTCCCGAGTGACAGATTGGACGTGTCGGCGGCCGCGATCAATCAGTTGATACGGACCGTTGCTGGGATCCGATCGATGCGTTTTGTGCAATGACATTTATTCATAGTTTACCGGATCAATTAAAAAGAGAGGTGCAGCCAAGATTGGACGTCGAATTCACGTTCAAGAGTGTGGTGAACTTAGCCAAAAAGATATCGCCTCATCAACATCATCAAGAATTGATTGCGGCGACCAACAGTAAATTTCGATGTACTGTTTGTAATTGACTTGGACACACGCAGAAGATGTATAGAGTTAGATACTTTAAATGCGGAGAAGTCGATCATATAAAAGCAAACTGTAACATGTCGGGAAACGGCAGATAAGAAAAAGTCCCGATTCCAACCTCTCCCCAGTAAATGTTGACCAAATTTCACAGTAAGAAGGGGTGGTTATGTAACTACCGGTAATAGTTACACCTATAAAAAGTCACAATATCCCGAGGACAACTGTGTCAACAAGGCGGCCGTGAAATCACCTCAAAATTCGCAATCGCCATTAATTTATTCATGTTCAGCTGTTATTCCGAATTTATTGATTCGTCGAGCGCTAATCGACGGGGAAAGGATGAAGATGATGATCGACACGGGGAGTAGTGCCACTCTTATTAGTAGATGTTGCACAAAGTCAAGAATCGATGGAGTCAGAAACATGAACCTGGTAGCCGTCGACGGTAGTCAAATAAATATCTTGGGTAAAGTGCAACTATATGAGATGCTATTTGACGGTATGAACCTGGGGCCTGTTGGAGAAATTGTGGTTGAAAGGCTGCATGCAGGTGTCGACATAATAGTGAGAAATGATGTTATTCTCAAACGTGAACTAACAATACGGGTAGACGGTGATGATGTTTATATAAAATTTGATAGTAATGGAGCGAAAATAGAAGCTATTACTGCAGCAACTGGAGTGAAAAGTGGAAGACACTTGCTGATAAAAGAGGATGATTTTGAAGCTCCATTTGACGGAAGGTATTGGAACACACGATGGAGATTTGTCGATGATCATCCGGTTGTGAGAACCTCATGTATCGATTATGATATTCTCAATGAAGATAAAGAGCTATTTCAAGATGAAGTGAATGAGTGGATAAGCGAAGGTGTTCTGATAAAGTGGGATGAAAAGCGAGACGGGAACATTCGTAACACGATACCGTTGATGGGAGTGCGGCAAGTCAAAGGCAAAACGACATGAATACGACCGGTATTAGACTACAGGTCACTGAACGAACAAATTCATAACTATCCGAATAGCAGTTATGCCAGTTGCCAGTCACGATTACGGCATTGGAGAAAATTGGGACCCAACTGCGCTATAATGGATTTAAAAATGGCTTACCTACAAGTCAGGGTGGCTTTGAAATATCAGGTGGTTATGTGGAATGGCGAAGTCTATGTGATGATCAGGTTAGGGTTTGGTCTATCCATTGCGCCAAAAGTGATATCAAGGATAGTTGAAACGTTAATCAAGGAGGAGCAAACGATAACTGCTTTTGGGTATATTGATGACGTGTTCATTGCGGAAAGTTCTTGTAATGTAGAGGATGTAGTAGGAATTTTTCACCGGTTTGGGTTGGAGTCTAAACCTATAGAACCGATTGGCTAAGACAAAGATGTCAGAGTGCTTGGACTGAATGTAAAAAGCAATTTGCAGGGGAGAAGAGACCAAGAGCTCGTAATTAGGGAGATTGAAAAAGCAACGAGAAGAGAAGTACATGGAATTTTGGTGGAGTGGATAGGCCATGTACCAGTTGCAGGATGGTTACGAGTTGCTTGTGCCTACATTCAGAGATTAGCCACAAAATACAAGATAGGTGTAAAGGCCTTACACACACAAAAAAAGAGTATTTTTTAGAGACATTTCATCAACAAACAAATCAACTCAATTCATAACAAAAAGAGAGTCACAATCAGTACAAACAGATAATACAAACACAAACCAAACAGCAACAAAAGAAATAATAAATATGACAATCAAAGAAGTAAAAGGCAATACGGTAGTGCCTACTTATTTTGTATATTTGCCTTTCGATTTTTTTGTGTGTGTAAGGCCTTTACATAAGCCCCTTTGTTAAATGCGGAGCACCATGGTACTAAACTTTAACCTTCTTAAATTAACATACTTAAGTTGTTTGTCAATCTCGAGTAAAGCCGTATTGTTAGTGATTAATTTGACCAGAAATTAAAAATTCCATTTAATTGGTAAAATATATGTCTCATATTATTAAATTATATTGGAATAAAATAAAAAACCGAGGCAAATTGATTATGGGATTTAAGGAATCGTATCTCATCGGATAATAACTATAATATTTAATATTTACCTCTTACAATCCAATATCACATAAATGAAAATCAATTTCACATAAATAAAAATCAATTTCACAAAATGAAAATCAATTTCAAAAAGTTGAAAATATATATGGAATTTGTTGAACCTTATGTTTTGTACTTTTAATAAATTGGCTGCAATACAATGCAAGTTACTTCCTTTGTAACTTGGAGCAACAACGCAAGATCAGGAGCCAATTTTTGAGCGGCCTTGTTTACGGCGATAAAACAAGTTAAAATTTGATTCATCAATCCAAATAATTGTCCTATTTAGAGATTGAGCAGACAACAGTGCGGTAATATATTGAGAACTCTTCATTTTGTTTTCTTCAAATTCATGTTAGTAACTGCAGGTCGAACATCCTTAACTGAAATTAACTCACAATCTAACCAGTTTTTGACAGTGTTGATGCACACTCTAATACCGAATTCCTCTCTCAGATGATCGACACACTGTTTTAAAGTTATTTGACAGTCTTCTTCAACCCACTGTATCAGACTGTCGACTTCATGAGTCTTTTTAGTTTTTCTGCACCATCCTTTTGAAAGTGGCTCATCTTGATTGTTGCGAATCCAGTCGTAAGCTGTTCTTGTATTTATTTCATAGAGCTTGCAGGTTGTCTTCCAATCACCTCCATTCTCATGTAGTTCTAAAATTTTTCGGCGGGCACTTCTGTCATTTTTATTATATTTTCCGCGTGGCATGATGATTGATTTCTTTTCTAAATTGATTAAATATTAAAACAAATATATATTTTTTAATATTAACTGCATCAAAAGTGTAAAAAAATCAAATTCAAGAAATTCTTTTATAGTATTATGATATATTATAATTTATGAAATATTTACATTTGATATTTATTTTCATTTATGTTTTCATATTTATATTTTCGTGAAATTGATTTTCATTAATGTGAAATTGGTTTTCATTTGTGTGAAATTGAATTGTAAAAGGTATAGAATTCATGTAGCTCAATTATGTGCGTGGATGTTTTTTCGAACAATTTAGATTTAGTTTTATATATTAGGCTTATAAGAAAACGAAATAAATCATTAAAAACATTTCATTGTCAATATGGTTTTATTTACTTGTTCATATCCTTGTTGTAATATTATCTATTGAATCACATTATTCATATGCAGTCGACTCCGGATTACTCCATATACTTGGGACTTCTGAAACTTATCGAGTTAAGCGAATATCGAGATAAGCGAACAACATCATATTTCCTTTTCCCGATATTCATGTGTTGAGAAAAATCAGTTCTACAGTACATGCATGATATACTACAGAATGTATATCTACAGAGGTTGATGTGTACAGTAATAAGTGTCAAAAAGTCTTTTAAAGCTACTAGATTTTGATACCACAACTGTCAGTGTTAGAAGCAGGGATATTTTAAACTAAAAGTGAATTAATTATTGTATTGTATTATTTATTATATTAACATTTGTTCGAGATAAAATCGAAATCTTTAGCTTTTCAACAAACTTGAAATTAAACAATCACACTTTTATAGACTATGTCGTTTTTATATAACAAAGACAGATTTTCAAATTTCAAAAAGTTTGATTTATAAAAATTTACAATTTTAAACACTTAAACATATTGTAATTTTTTTAATTTCACACCATATTACATTAATTAAATATTACATGTATTTTTTTAGCATTTAATAAATTCAAATAAAAAATCGAAAATTATGTTTCACAACTGACCCTGATTTTGATTTTTTATTTTTAATATCGAGTTTGTGAATATTTATACAGTAGGGATTCACAGATTGTATCGACTAAAGTGGTTTATCGAGTTATCCGGTGTACTTCAACGTAAATTTATGCACTCTCAGCTGGGACAACCACAACATATCGAGTAAACCGGATTATCGAGTTATCCGGAGTCGACTGTAACTTTAATACTATTTATAAAAACACCGATTAAGTTATGTTAAAAAGAATGAGTCATAAACCAAAGAAACAATCTTATTCTTGTGACGAGTCCACAGTTTAAATAGTATAATTTTCTGGTTCTTCTTTTAATTGTAATTTTGCGTTTAAAATCCGATAAAAATGTATTATGAAAAACATTTTTTTTCGAAAATAATATGTTTAAATAACTTTTAATGTTGCCCGTTTGAAAATGAGGCACAGTACCAACAGTTGTCCTTTCAGATGACTTGGAAATTAAATATTTTGTAACTTTTCCAATCAAATAGAAATATTATTACTTATTTTCTGAACAATACGAGTCAAAATACGAATAATCCAGTTTCGAAAAGGCTGGGATACGTGGTGAAGAGCGTGTTGTTCTGGGCCGTTTAATGCAATTATTACTGAAGAAAAAATATTCACCGAATAAATGTTAAATCCAAATAAAATTTTAATAAGTAAAGAGTATCTTTCTAGAAACTTTATATAACTTGCTAGCAAAAGCATGTAGAGACGAAGAGAATAATAAAATAGATGATATTTAAAAGAAGGAGAGAGGAAAAAATAGTCAGAAAGACAAAATAATCTGTGATCATATAAGATTAAGTTATTAAAAATAATATTTTTCAAATAAAATTATATCTGGTTGCAAATTTGGTAGAAATAATTCTCGAGGATTTGGATAGGAATTCGGATCGAACAGCGGACCTTAGTTATTGTGAATTCATTGGAATAGAGAACATATATAATGAGGTTTTAGCTAACGAAAATGGATTGTTGGAAATAAGACCGGATGAAATTTATCTGGAAAGAGGAAATATTTTTTATTACAGGGATTGAAAGAATTAATACTGTAAAAGTAACCTAAAGTTCAGATAAGGTGAACCTGAGGCTACTTTGATATGATAGAATAAATGAAATAACAAATCCGAGAGTGGAAACGATATTTAATTACAAAAAGAAAAACTATAACGAATAACGCATATAAGTCAATAACCGGATAATAATTTTCTTTGTCTTTTAACTTAAAAGGTGACGTCGGACTTGAATAATATTATTCGTTGTTTATTGAGATTGTCTGATTGTCTTTTTTGGAGCGTTATTGCATAAGGAAATTCTTCTAATAAAAAAAGAAAACGATAGAGCACTTTAAACAGTAAATGATTTGGGAAAAGTTGTTGTCAATGCAAATTCCTTTCTAATTCGTTATTAACTGACTAAAAAAATGGGTTTCTTTTTTTGCTGGTTGGATATTGTGTGGATTGATTGATGGAAAGGTTGGCTGCTTGAGGTTTCCAAGAAAACTCATCTCAATGTATTTTTAAATTTTAATTTTTAAATCAATATTTAATATTGATATTTTGTCTATATACATATATAATATATTTAATATTAATATATGTACTTTTACAAATACAATTTGTAACAAATGTCCAAATAACTCAATTTGTTTTCTTGCTTCAACATGCAGATTGTGAAATTTGATGATTTTATTTCTTTTGTTTTGCCATTTGATATAAAATATTTAGGCAGAGTTTTACGTAAGACAAAGGAATTCTATAATTTTGTGTCTATGATTAACAAAAAAGTACTACTTGTGCGTTCGTAAAATAATCTCATGAAATTTTGTAAGAGCTAAAAGAAATTTTAATGCAGACATTGCTGACCTACACTTGATATGGTCTTAAATTGATCTGTTCAAAGAGATTTATTGATTATTGTTGACAGAATTCGCTCTTTCTTTCTAAATGCGGAATAAGAACTTGCATAGAAACCTCAGATTTGGAAGGTAGTTTGTATTAACATATAATTTGAATACTATTTATAAAAACCGCGATTAGCTATGCTAAAAAGAAATGAGTCATAAAGCAAAGAAACAATCTTATTCTCGTGACGGATTTGTTTGACAAAATCAAACTCAAAAAAATCTGATAGAATAGAAATTTGTAGAGTCATCGATTGATGTGAGTGTGCCAGAGAGATTCTGGCGGCACACAATGTTGTCTGTGACGCTGATTAATCGGGCTGCATCAATCGGTACAACCCGCACACCACTGCACATGCCACGACTAACACACACCTACACACGCACTCACGGATGCTGTTTCTGATGAGCCAATTATCAATAATTGTTTCCGATTACAATTCTTCATTTGCCTCTGACAGCATTCACAGAGATTCTCGGATAGATCTGGGGGTCAGACATTTCTCGCTGACACCCGGCCCCCTGCGGCGAAGAAATGAAAGAGGAGGGAGGGGTCCGTCGATTATCGATATTTTTATGGTTAATTATTCACTCTAACGCGACATAATACGCGAGAATCCAGTACTGTTACTAAGCTGACCGTCACAAATATCAGTTTCAATAATTCACGAAATATTCTAATTTTCACAATTGTCAAATGAAAAAGAACACAAAATTCTGAAAATAAAAGATCAATATCAATCTTAAGAATAATTAAAAATATCAGATGGAGATTAGAGCTCAATCTATTGTAAATAAAATCAGTAATTAACGTCATTAAATAATTAATGGTTTCCCTCTCAAACAAATCCGTAGGCGCTCACAATCACTAATCGGTTTGATCCCTTTCCCACGAGCCGCGACAACTCGGCCACATTTTGCTTTCAATTATTTATTTCCCTACAAATAGAATTGTTTTCATTTTTTTAACTGTTCAGAAAAGA
>MQRK01233402.1:9798-26810 GCA_001938485.1 Girardia tigrina | reverse complement strand
ATATAATATAATAAATATATATATATATATATATATATATATATATATATATATATTTACAGCATATAAAAGTTATCAGAAAACTTTGAGATCTGGAAATAAATTTTAGTTGTCGAAATATTTTGTGGCAAAATATATCTTTTAACTGAATTTTAAAAATAATATATGTAGCAGACATTGATCTTACACCGACGTACGTGTGATTCTGAGTGTGCATTTTTTTATTTCTTTGAAAAGAGACTTTTGCTTGTTTATTTTTTTGTCGTTTTTGTGCCTCGAATGATCTCTTGAGTGTGTGTTGTTATATTATTTTTTATCGCATTTTATTGTCAATCGGGAAATAAGAAGGTATAATTTGATAGTAACAGAAAAACATATCTGTGTTTGGTTGTCATCAGATTGACGAGGTAAAGTCATTAAAGTTAATATTGGAAATGTGTTGAAATTTTTTTTTGTTTCCGGATTTGCAGGCCAAATGAGACGCTGACAAAGAGTGAATATTCAGCAGTCCGAGTGATTGTATGGTTGCATGCAATTATATAATTATATTCCTATGAGCAATATTATGAAATTCAAATGATCAATAAAAATTGATCAAAAAATAGTTGTTGAAATATTTTGTGGCAAAATATATCTTTTAACTGAATTTTAAAAATAATATGCATCAACTTATTCAATTTTTAGTCCATCTTTATAAATGTAAATTAAAAGGCAATCGTTTTTGATGATGAAATCGCGAATAAAATGTATAATTACAGACAAATATATACATATATATATATATATATATATATATATATATATATATATATATATATATATTACAAGTGTTAAGTCATTTGAAATAGAAAATATAGTTGTATGAGCTATTCGTTATGCAACTTGAAGCGTCTAATCTTTCAAACATTTAAATTATTTTTATAGCATTTAAATCAAGAAGAAGCTGTGCCAAAATCTATTTCTGAAACTCTGCTTACATAATTGATATAAGCAATCTAAATCAGTGTCTTGTTTTTCCAAATGTCTTTTTAATTATAGAAATGTTTCATGCTTAAGGCTTCTTTAGCATCAAATATATGGCTGCTGCTGACAACAGATTCCTATCTCGACGACAGAGTGCTTCATCAGTGGGGTTTACAGGCACAAGAGCAGTAATTATGTCAAACAATATTTGAATACAATAATGAGATCAAATTAGTAATGTATTTCTTTTATGTCTACTTATACTTTTTGTGTGAAATCTTTCAACAAATATCCCATCAAAAATGGGATCATTTTTTTATTTTTAAGTCTACTGACTTTCAGGTTGATCTTGAAGTTGCTGTTTTGAAAAAGTTTAATTACTGTTAAGGACATTGAGAAAATTTTCATTTGAATATTTACTATTATCACCATTTGAAATTTGTTTAATTTCTTTTTTTAATCATGATTATTCGAAATTTTTTTATAAATCTTTTAAAAATATTTAATTTTTAAAAATATTAATTAAAATTAATAATTTAAACCATTTTTAAATAAAAACTCAAAATAATAAAATATTATCAAATTGAAAAAAAAGAATTTAAATTTAAATTTTATTAGTTTTAATTATATCAAATTAAATGCTTTTAAATAATAAACTTTATTTTAACTGTTAATTTTAAAAATATGAACTTATCAAATTATTATTTTAATTATGTTCGAATAGTCAATCACTGTAAATATAAAAAATACCAATTTCCATCTGGGTGGGAGAATCACCATTCTAAATTCAACATACTCAAATCATCATACAACATCACTACATTCACACATTCAAACAATTTAAAATATTCCACACACTTTTAAAGAGAGTCAAACTCCAAACTATAAAAATTATATTTGTAGTGTTTTCCCAATCAAATCATTTTAAAAATAAAATAATAAATGTAAAAACAATAATCAAAAACAATGTAAAACATTCATTATTCTATTGGAATTTCCCGATATTCTTCACAAGTTTCGGTTAATTTCCCAAATGTTTGCTTAATATCATTTTGCTTTCATTAAAATGATTGGTTAAATATTTAATATTTTTATTAAAAACAATTAAAATGAGTAAATTAAATACCATTTTTAAAAAAAAATATTTTTGATAATAATCAATATTATAATATAAATTTAAATAATAAATTTGAGGAAAACATTTGTATATTTGATTAAAATAATTAATTTTTATGCAAGAATTTCTATCTAAGCAGGTTTTTTATTTTGGATGAGACTCTATAGGCTTGAAATAGAAAAAATCGGCAATCAAGTTCGGTATTGAAGACATCGCCATTTGGAAAAACTCTGACTGCAACATTTCTTCAGAGTTATACCAGAAAAATAATAATATATTTCAAAATTTATTTTTTTTGTTTTTCAGAGATCTAGAAGTTTGAACTTTAGGACCCAAATCTTCCTTGTTAAAAATACATCCTTCTTTCAAAAATATATAAAATAATAAAAGAAAATAAAAAGTAAAAAACACGATAAGAACAATATAAAATTTATTAAAACTTAAAAAATTTAAAAAATTTAATAGGACGAAACAATACGATAAAATATCCAATGAAAACAATAAAAAAGAAAATCAAAACCAGAAACAACTTTATTCAGAGATCCTAAATTTCTAACCCATGGGAATGAAAGGTTTTACAACATATGTTTCAGTATAAATATTTTTTAATGTAAAGGCATTAAAAAGGTCATCGGGTAGAACTATTAAGCATTGTAAAAAGGTACTGATATCCGAGATCACTGGACCGTGATCCAACCAAATCTACATGAATAGTTTAGGAGGTTATGTTATAGAAAAGTGAATTAGTTCTTTTATTTAAATCTTGTCTTATGTGATTCCATATTACACAGGTGTGTAGTAACTTGAATGTATTGCATCAAAGTGGGTAATACAAATTATGTATGTACTCCATGCTTCTTTTCGAAGATCTCCATAAAAAACAGGATGGAGTGCTCTGGAAAACTTTTGTGCATCTGTTGTGAAAAGTAATTGGAAATCTGTACCTGGATAAGCTAAAACTTTAATTTTCTGAATCTCGTGGTTAAAAGTTTCGAACGGGAATCACAGTTGATAAATCAGACAAATATTTTAGCGTTTAGAACCATTTCTAATAAATTCGCAGCCAGCGGAAACAACATTGTTACCTACGGAAAAAACTAAAGCATGGATCGTATTTTGAAAAAAAATATTTAAAAAGTTGTATTTTTTGAAGAGATGTATTTTAAAAAAGATTGTTTTATTATCTCTAAATCTTGCTTCAGTCAATATTGGTGAGTTAGATCCGCTCTTTACTGATTCTCCTCCACTTACTCTCACACATACTGAGTTACTTTTAAACATAAAATTAACTTGGCAATCTAAACGTCTAAAAATAAGATTTAAAGGCTTTGAAACACGAAATGAAGTAATATAAAAGTGACCATTTCTGTTCGACAATAAAGCATAAACAGTTAGTATGAGATTTCCATTCATTCAAGTCACCGCGATGAATCGACGCGATACCCTAAAAATATTTAAAAACTAGTAAATCAAAAAATTAAATTTTTCTTTATGACAAAACTCTATTTTAGAAACAAATTTTTTAAAATATAAAAAAATTAATATACACTTCTTATAATTTAAAAGTAGATATCTTCCAATTAATATTGTTCGGCAAATCCGAATTTTCCGTTTTTTTTCCAATTTTGGGATAGTAAAGTAACAACTTTACTTTCACGATTGTGCAAGAGTTGGTTGATCACATCAACCCGAAAAATATAGCACAAAAAGGTCAAATTGCGTAAATGCAATTAGATGATTCATTAGATGATGTAATCACACAAAATTGATATAAAAGTAATTTTGTAATTTTGTTTTTTTTAAAAATAAAGTTTTGATTTGTCTTATGATTTAGTCTTGTCATGCTATATTGATATAAAAATGAATGATCGCTCGAACTGAAAACTGGAAACTGGTCAGAAGCGACAAGTTGCTCGAATGCAACAACGTGACAACGAAACTGCCACAACACTTCGATGATACAGAAATGTGGTTTCATCATGTTCGTAACCTTTCCGAATAACAAGTGAAACCAGCAAATTCCTTCACGTCATGGCCAGCCTTCCTGCTGCCATTCTCATAGATTTTCAAGAATGGTTCACAGAATCACCAAACACTCCGAATTCCGACCTCCGACGGGCAAATATTAAATTCCGACAGGTCCCAATCTCCACACACTTCGACCGACTATTCAACACCACACAACTCGGAGATCTTCGTCCAACGGAACACTTTCACATCCTCCAAAGACACTATCAGCAACTCG
Source organism: Girardia tigrina (assembly GCA_001938485.1). NCBI lineage: Eukaryota > Metazoa > Platyhelminthes > Tricladida > Dugesiidae > Girardia > Girardia tigrina. Next base: position 22,485 of record MQRK01233402.1, on the reverse strand, counting down.
GAATGCAATCGCCTAATGACCACATTCTGCGACACGTTTTCCCCAAATCACTCCCCGTCGACATCCAAAAACATCTGACAGACAGAAATTATAATTCTTTAGACGATTTAACAAAACTGATAGACTTGACCAAAGTGACATCACAATATACAGTTAATGCCGCCGACGACCCAAATACTCAAATCGCACAACTGACGACCGAAATAAACCTCCTTAAGCAACGACTCAACAGAACAAATTCAAAAAACACCCAAAACTTTACAACCTGCTACTACCATCATACTTTCGAATCAACCGCCCGCAAATGCCAATCCCCTTGCGATTATAATTCGTCGGGAAAAGTCACAGGGTCATAATGAAGCCGGTAAATCTGACCCCCAAAAGCCACTGGATCATATCGCAGCCATATTCACCGTCCCAGCTGGGACCGGTGACAAAGTTCTTCGATTTCTGATTGATACTTGCGCTGGTGTTAGTATATTACCACAAAATCTATTCAGTCCTGACTGATCCCCGTCCACTTAAAGATTGATCGCAGCCAACGGAAACAACATTGTTACCTACGGAAAACTGAGACTCAAATTCCGCATTGCCAACATAGACAAAATCTTCGAATGGGATTTCAGCCTCGCAGACGTCAACCGACCAATACTTAGGTTTGATTTCCTGTCTCATGAAGTCTTAAAAATCAAATGCCGACAAAGCTAAATCTCAATCGGGAACTGCATAATCAATTCATCTTTCATGACTGCCCATACCGTTCACATCACATTTCCATCCGGCGGTAAAAATTTTTTAAAATTGAAACTTTAGGCTTTCCGATACCCAAAGGCCACGTCGCCTAGGACCGCACCTACTTCAAATCGTTCGAAATGAGTTCGACCAACTACTGGCACAAGGCATTATCTGAAGGAGCACCAGTCCATGGGCATCTCCCATTGTGGTGGTAAAAAAAAGGATGGTAGAATAATTACCTTGAGGTAATTATCGACTCTTGAATGATATTACGAAGCCAGAAAAATACCCATTGCCGAGGATAGCAGATATAATGGATAAGATCGCAAGTAAATTGTATTTTTTCTACTTTAGACTTAAAATATGCCTTCCACCAAATCGCGATACATCCATATGATGTTCAAAAACGGCCATCACTACACCATTTGGTCTGTTTGAATATCAGACGATGCCCATCGGATTACAGAGTGCTGCTCAAATGTTCCAACGCCACATAGACTCGATATTACAAGGCTTGGAAGCGTTCGCTGCAGCATAAATTGACGATATCATTATCTTCTCTGACTCAGGCGGAAGACCACGAACAATATATATCAACAATCCTCTGTGTCTAAAAAGAAAATTCCTTTCAACGCAACAATGAAATGTGCGTCTTACATTCAAATGAAATTGAATTCCTGAGATTCCGCATTTCAAATTCCGGTATTGAATTTATCCAAAAGAAAATCGATGAGATCACCAATCTGGCCACGACATCACAACATCATCGATCACCAGAGCACTTACAAATACTTAGATCAGTCATTTTGGCCCGAAGAGATTATCGTAACAGACCAGGCAAGACAATTCATGTCGACTCAATTCAAGGAATTATGTATGAAGGGAGCATAAAAGACCGCAACACAACTGCGTACCACCCAGAGTGTAGCGCGAAAATTGAGTGATTTTATCGTTCACTAAAGAATTTCCTCCGAGTACATTCACAAAACACGGAATGAACGTGGGCTCACGAATAACCGATCATAATGTTAGCATTGAAAATGCCACAATCCCAGGTACAACAACCTCTCCGGCTAAACTTTTGTATGGAACATCTACCAATTTACCCGGAGACTTGATGGTCGATGAAGGTAAGAACACAGAATATACCTGGAAAGACGTTAAAGCGCATGTCCAAGCCTACGAATCTAAGTTAATTCCCAGATAGACAACTCGATGCATTTTTGTACCGAAATGACTAAAAGACTGCGAACAAGTGTGGGTGCGGAACGAGAATCCACCTACCCTAAAACCAAGATACGACGGACAGTATCAAGTCATCAGCCGATCAGATAATATGAAGACTCTAATCCTCAATATCAACGGTACACAGAAGAGGATCTCGATAGATCGGGTCAAACCGACTTTCTCTCTAAAAGAAGAAACATACTCCCCAGGGAGTTATGTAGAGTAACAAATTTACTTTCCCGATTGTGCAAGAGTTGGTTGATCACATCAACCCGAAAAATATTGCACAAAAAGATCAAATTGCGTAAATGGAATTAGATGATTCATTAGATGAAGTAATCACACAAAATTGATATAAAAGTAATTTTGTAATTTTGTTTTTTTTAAAAATAAAGTTTTGATTTGTCTTATGATTTAGTCTTGTCATGCTATATTGATATAAAAATGAATGATCGCTCGAACTGAAAACTGGAAACTGGTCAGAAGCGACAAGTTGCTCGAATGCAACAACGTGACAACGAAACTGCCACAACACTTCGATGATACAGAAATGTGGTTTCATCATGTTCGTAACCTTTCCGAATAACAAGTGAAACCAGCAAATTCCTTCACGTCATGGCCAGCCTTCCTGCTGCCATTCTCATAGATTTTCAAGAATGGTTCACAGAATCACCAAACACTCCGAATTCCACACAAAATTGATATAAAAGTAATATTGTAATTTTATATTTTTAAAAATAAAGTTTTGATTTGTCTTATGATTTAGTCTTTTCATTTTATATTAATATAAAAATGAATGATTCCAAAAGGCTTCTTCAAAAGTGTTTTTCGATCAAATTTTTACATAATCATTTATTGTCATCGAGAATGAGTAAGTGTATAAAGTTTGAAGAAAATCGATTGATTAAAAAACCTTCAAAACGATCTGTAGTCATTTCATCGCATCACAGATAATCGCTACTTCATTTAATCGGATCACACATAATCGCGTCACAGATAATCGCAAATTATTTTCAAATAATTCAATAAAAAAAAATTGAATAAAAATTTTATTAATTTTCAGGAGTACGATAAATGAGCAATTGATAAGAGAGATATGAGAAAATTCAATTGTCCATATTTTGAGACAGCAGTTGATACACTTTTATTTAGCAAACGATATCTTCAGTTTGATATTTGGATAATACCCGTAACTCCCTGGGCTTTTTGTTTATGTATATCTTTTTTTATTCCTTCCAAAAAGTTCCACAGAGTAGGATGGTGGCATGAGAATAACGATTGAATAGAATAATGCCACCCCTCGACAGAGTTTGTGGTCCTTGCGATGCCGGATACTTCCGCTGAAAATTGGTTTTAAAGTTTTTTTTTGTAAAAAGTGGGGGTGTGAAATTCGTTCCATTACTTCGAATTCTTCTACCACGAATATAAGTATGCTCAAAAAATGTAATGAGCTCATCAAGTCTTTCTATTTCCGATGAATCAGATTCTGCCAATGTATCAAATGATTCTTCAATATCATTCAATGGAACGAAATCAAGAGCAGATAGAGATCTAATAAATGCTTTGAGTTGATTATTTCTTTCGTATTGATTTTTCAACCCTAATTCATTTACTCTTCTCAAAACACTTTTACAGAGATGAAAATAACAGCCGGTTACGAGTGCATCCGGAAATTCATTTTCGAAAGCATTGATCGCAGCTCGTTCAAAATCCACATGAATTTTTTGTGAAGAAGAAGATGGAATAAATTGTCGAATAATAGTTAATAATCGTTGATAGGTTTCCCCAGTTTTGTTTGGCAATACACTCCTGCTGGATTTATTCCATCATTAAAATGAATCGTATTGAGCTGAAAGAAAATCGTCGGTACTACTTTGAACGTTCCATCAGCAATCCAGATGGTTTATCTAGATAGGGCATCCATAAGAGTTTGGCAACCAATTATGATGACTCTATCTATACCAGGACCAGAATCAAAAAGAATTAGTTCATCAAACTGTTTTTGAGATAATGAAAGAACGATCAATTGGAATTGATTGTGTCTGTTCTGAATTTGTTTCCCCATTCAGCCATTGTTTTTCACGTTGAAGTATTTGAGACAGTAATCTACATTTGGGTAATCCCATCAACATTGTATCATCCAAAAATACCATTACATTCGTAATTTCTGTAGATGGAGTCACGGTTGCATTGTTCATGAAATTCTTCATTTCTCCCACTGCTCGACGGGCAAGAGTATTGACGATATTTCTCTCGTGTAAATGATCTGCCTGAGTTTCCCTGATCAAATTTTTCTCATTTGTTATTAAACGAGCTTTGCATCTGAGCGTTTAGTAATGTTTACATCGCCATGAGGTTGACACGTTTTGATTATTTCTTTCTTTTGTATATTCGAAATCACGATATATCAGTGTTGGCTTCCCTTTTGTACTAATACCAAAAGTAATACCCATATTTTCTTATGAATTAAACAATGAATTAGATTAATCTAAATGAAATGAAATTAAATAAACAATTAGATAAATTAAACAATTATAAACATACATAAAATTTTGTCAAAATAAATGATTAAACACGCAATTAAACAAATAAAAAATAAATGATTAAAATTTTAGAGAATTTGCGATTAACCGTGACGCGATTAAGTGTGACGCAATTATTTGAGTCCGATTAAGTGTGATGCGATTATCTGTGATTTGATTATGTGAATAAACAACTTCAAAAACATGTTTCTAAATTCCATGGATACACACACACAAACACATATATATATATATATATATATATATATATATATACATATATAGAAAATAAGTTAATAAAAAGAATGGAATAATTATTTTAAAATGGACATGAATTTTTATCAAATTATTTTAAATTAATTTCAGATGCAATAAGAATTAAGTATATAAAATCTTTTAGATATAAAATTTTATGATTTTTGCATCTCTTTAAAATCAACTAGATATTTACTTTTTTTATAAGAAATGTTAAAATTAAAAATATTTAATTGTTCTTGTGATATTTATCAATCTTGATGAATAATTCCTTATCAGTTTTATGGCCAGTCTATATTTTTTTAAAAAGCAATAAAATTGATATTTGAATTTCTTTTCGATATTTTTAGTTTTTTTCTGCAATAAAATTTGTCATTTTGTCCGAAATTTTTGATAAGAAATTAGTGAAGTCAATGATGAATGTCTGACTTTGTAACAATTGTTTCTTACGTCTATTGTTTTAAATAAAAATATTTTGAGAGAACGATATGAAAATATTCAAAATTTTGAACACTTTGAAAGAGATTTAATGGATAATTATTTGAATCGATGTATTTGTAGGCGAAGGTCGAAATGTACGCGCTATAGACTCAAAAACTATCATACCGATTGCAACAAAACTCTGAAAAATTGTTGTAATCATCTCCGGGATGGTTTCTAGAAACGTTTAACAAAAGTTTAAGAAAATTAATAAACCTTAATTTATTAATTTTTACAATGTGGTCAAATTATTTGAAGAGGCGGCCTCAGGGATATGGGTGATATGGATACACCACTGGGATGAAAAAATTATGTACTTTATTTTGTATCAGTATCGTTGTCATGAATGCGAAAATCAATTTTCATTTTTTTGGATATTAATTTTTTTGGATGTTATTTTTAATTGATATTTATTTTGTTCTTTAGATTAATAAATAAATAAATGTGAATAAATTGAAATAAAATTGGCAAGTTATTAAAATCAAAACTTGAAAGCCAATTAAAAACGTTTATTAATTTCGACAGTTTAACCGTCATCGTCAGAACAAATGATTTTTCAAACGAAATTTACTTATATAGTGCAGTTAATGATTATGCAATCAATACGTAATCAGTACATCATTTAAAAACTCTTTTAAAAGTTCATTTTAAAAGTACATCATTTAAAAGTTAAATTTATTCTTTGAAAAATGATTGATTGTACAAATATATATTCGGCAAACGAAGTTCCTTTTGAAGGTAAAATATATTCTTGCAATTTATGTTTGAAGACCTTTCGTAAACCTACAACATTTTCGAAACACATGAAGAATGGGCATTCGATTACCGTTTACGCTTGTAGGAAATGTTGTGAAATATTTCATGATCTTGGTCAATTGTTCGTTCATTGTAGAGAGTTTTATTCCGAAAAGAAATTTCAAGCTAAAAGTTTACAATGTCAACAGTGTAGTTATTCAATCGGTAGTAGCGACGGGCGGTGTGTACAAAGGGCAGGGACGTAATCAGCGCAAGCTAGTGACTTGCGCTTACTAGGAATTCCTCGTTCAAGTGGGATAATTTCAATCCACTATTCCTGACACGACAGTGATTCAGCAGGTTACCCGGCCATTTCTAGCTAGGAATAAAACTCGCTGGTACTGCCATTGTAGCGCGTGTGCGGCCCCGGACATCTAATGGCATCATAGACCTGTTATTGCTCCATTTCATTTAGCTAAATGCTATTTATTCCTCTAAGAAGTCAGCATTTGCGATTTGAGAGAGTTTTTAAATGATGTACTGATTACGTATTGATTGCATAATCATTAACTGCACTATATAAGTAAATTTCGTTTGAAAAATCATTTGTTCTGACGATGACGGTTAAACCGTCGAAATTAATAAACGTTTTTAATTGGCTTTCAAATAAATAAATATATGGTTTTTTCACAGATATGTTGCATGAAATCTTTACATAATCAAAGACTTAACTAGATTTTTTTTAAATAAATGGATTTAAAACTATTATCTGTTTAATGTTCTTCGTTTGAATCCTTAATTTTGTTCATTAATTGAGCTATGTCATTGAGCCTGACAAGCTGCGGCTCCCTTGGTTTCTTTTATTTTAATAAAATTTCCACTTTTATTCTCAGTCACTGGTGGAAGTCATGAATACTTTAAAAATTGATTTCCAAGTTTTATTTTTTATTTCCACGTTTTTGGGGGTCTTGAATTTAAAACTATGGGTCGCTTCATTTTCTTTTCTTTTCTCATTTTACGTGTTTTTACGAATCTCAATCTTTTCATTCTCTCTGTGTTTTCTTTTACAAATTTGTGTGTTCTTTTAAAATTTGAATATTTTCCTGTTTTATCTCGCTGGTACAAAGTAGTTGCAAACTATACTCGATTAAATTCACAAGGGCCGTTCATAAATTATATTACACTTTTAGGGGGAGGAGATGGTCTAGAAGTTTGTGAAATTTTGTGAAAGGAGGAGGGGGGTATGATAATTGGTGACGTCACAAAGATTTCCCTAAGGTAAAAATCAATGGTATCAAATCCTAAAATATTTAAGTAATCAATGATAAAATTTGAAGTATGAGTTTTTCATGATTTAATTTTTTTTATTATTTTTGACTAAATTAGTGTATAATTAAATTAGTTCAATTGATTTTTGTAGCCTATTTGCTCCTAAATCAAAATTTAAAATGTTTAATATCGTTTATTTAAACGATAAAGTTTAAACTTCAAACTACATGAGAATTAAATTAAATTCTTGAATTTAAGAATTATTTATTTTTGTAACGGTATTCATATTTTTGAATAATTTATTTATTGATAGAGAAAAGAAACTTATTGAAAGGTAAATTTCTTAATTTTCTGTTTTATTCTGAAATCAAAGATCCTTATTTTTAGATGGATAATAGAGGCAAACTATACGAAAATCTATTTACAATATTCATCAAAGCGAATCTACCAGTGGCGTAGCAGAAAAACCAATTTAATTGCAACAAATTATGGAATGAAATTAAAAACGACAGCAATTTCGAAGAAAAGTACTATGCAAAAAGGAATGAGCTTCAGAATATAATCAAGAGACAGTCAATTTTCAATTTCTTCTCTCTCATTAACATCAAAAAAGCTCTTTCCGGAATAAAATTCCAATGTTTGACAGCCAGAACTCCAATTACTTCAAATTCACCAAGCACATCGACAAGTTTTCAAGCAATTGATTCATCGAAAATTAATTCAAACATTCGTTGTCATGCACAGACCAAATTAGAACAAGAATTAAATATAGTTTGTCTTCTTGCGCGTGAAAGTGTTAATATTATTAGTGATGAACATAAGAAGGGAATCGATGTGATGAAGACAAAAACCTCCAATTTGAAAATGAAATTGAAAAGAGGAAAGGAGACAGATAAAGAAAAGAAATTCAGATCAGAGAAGAAGGAATTGATGAGTAAAGCAATTATGGAATAGCCTGAACTCAGCAATCAATGTGTATGGAGTATGAAGTTAAGATTCATGATCATGATTGGGTCATTGATGATATATTTAATGGAGTTGTGATTGATAGTTATGCAGTAATTTCAGAATTTATCACTCCAAATGAATCAGAAATTATCACGTCCATCAATGCCAGTGAAAAATGGAAAATGATACATGTTCGATCATCTCGATATTTTTTGCAAATAACTAAATGTGGTGACAAATCCTACTGTTAAGAACCATGTAGTATCTTCTACAATTTTTTTCTAATCGTTTTTTGCCACCGCATAGATCTATGCAATATAAATTAGAAATAGAAATTTCTAGTCCAGGAGATAGTGGTGCAAGGTTTATGAATTTATTTCAAAATCAGGCATTATCCAAACATATAGTTCTTCTATCAACCAAATTGTTTCAAATCGAGTCTCTGTAGACTGTAATTTATATTGCGCTTCTTTAGAAATGTTAAAAGTTCATCGTAAATGCATCAATAATCGTATCATCAACACTATAAAGAAGCCAAAAAAAAGTAATAGCAAAGCGAAAGAAAGAAATCTTGATTGAAATTGATGAAGATGTAGAATGGATAAATACAGAACATCTCGATGCTCAAGTAAATGAACTTGATCTATGAATTGTCGATGGAAACATTCTTTTGATTAATATTGAAACACACTTGAAAAATATTTATGGAATTTTGAATAAAAATGATATTTATATATCAAAAAATGTGAATTATATTATTTTTTCTTCATAAAAAAATTAACAATTTTTTTGTGACCTCACAAAGGGGGATGGGGGTTGACATTGTGTGACTTGTTTTCACAGGGCAGGAGAGGGGGTTAAAAAAGTCACTTTTTTATGTGACATAATTTATGAATGGCCCCATAATACAACACGAATCATTGTTTTTTATTGTTAAAATCCTTCATTGTCTCATTTAGCAAATTATCCTTCGACAATTAACTTTTGTATTTCAGTTCGAACTTAATCTTAAAATTAAATTTTCTAACAATAAATATTGTTTGAGTAATCATTATTTAAAAAACAGAAATAAAAACCAATTAGAATTACGTCAAGTTGTGATAGATCTTCCGAGCGTTGTGATGACTGTAAACGGGATGTTTATAAATTTTATCATAATAAATGTATCAGTGATCTTAACAAAACGCAATTCAATAATGATGTTTTAAAGTAACAGAAGACAACCAAATCTTGTAAATCTTAAGTACAAGAGGAATATATTAAAATATTATTTTTCAAAGTTCTGAACCATATTAAATGAAATCTTTTCTATATATGTGAGGCAAAACATTAGTGACATTTGGATATGTATATTTTATAGTTCAGAAAGTTTATTAAACAGCTTGATTAATGTTTCAAATTGAACAAAATTTATGTTTGCGGAGGTATACAAAATGATACACCTTAAGACACTTCTTGGAAAGAGACTTCGATAATTATTTCGATTTTTTTGATCAAGAATTGAAGAAAAAGTATTACTAGTAAATTATAGTCAACTATTAAAAATTAGACAAGATTTCTAAAAGATGTTTTCGTAATAATAAAAGAAGCGGAAGCTTATAAAATTCACAAGAATATTTTAAATATAAATGTACCATTGTTTCCCAACAATAGATTCATAAGATTTAAGAACCAAATTAATAAATTTAATTCTTTCTCATCATTCTACAACGAAAAGATACAACAATGCAGTTTAATGTTATCAAAGACATCTCATCGGATATGTGTAAATTGGGTAGGATGATATGGATATTGTTATGGGACAAAGATGACATGAGAAGTCTTGTTATACATAAAATTGTTTCCAAATGATATGAATACAATATCTGTATAATTTAGTTTAATATCCTTAGAAATAGCAATCTCAAACATAAGCGATCGACGTGGCGATCATCGGGTAAAACTTTATATATAACTACCGGTCCTAAAGGAATCGGTTTAAATCTCTAAACCAGAGACATGATTTTTTTCACAAGTAATTTATCAAACATTCCAAATTAATGGGAATTATACATAAAAATAATTTCTACATGTCTTGTTGGTCCTCAAAAATAATAATGACAGTTTTCATTATTTTTGCAAATCCCTAAAAAACTTAAGCTAGTGAGAAGTAACTATCCTTAAATCAACTGATGGGAACACAGGGTCAGGGAATTAATTACAAATTTTAATAGTTCCATAATCATTCTGAACAAAATATTTTATCAAACCATTCAATTAAAGAATGAAAAATTTTCGATAATCATAAGGGAACTTGATTTTATTAGACATAATATATATATATATATATATATATATATATATATATATATATATATGTATATAATTTGTATAAAAAGTGTGTTTGTTTGTTTGTCGGTCACGCTTTTCAATGAAAAATTGGGGAGGAACCGGAGTAAATCCACTTAAATACATAGTCAATCTGGATAGCCCACATCAATACAATTTTGTCGGTACAGCGCCGTCACTGAAAGACGCCCGGAAGCCGATGAAATCGATCGTCCGCATCGAGATGGTTCTGTCTGTACAGCGCCTTTCCGAAAGGCTCCGGGAGCCGATTTTACTGACTGACTGTTAAATTAACACAGATTTCGAAACAATAAATAATAAATTATAATAATTACGATTTAAAAAATTAAACCTGAAACTTTCAGTCGAAAATTTAGCTCACCCGTCAAATATGACGGGTCTTTTTCTAGTAATTGAATGTTAAAAGTTTATTGAATTAAAAATTATTAAAATATAAAAATACTAAATAATTATATAAAATTGAACTCAGTTTTTAATGTCACATAACTAGCGGAGTCTGTATCTTCAGTTGATGACCCCGACATTGCACTGCATTAGATGAACCTTTTCACTTTCCATAATTGGTTAGTCAAACATATTACAAATGCAGCAACCCTTACCATAATAAACATGTCGGTACAGACCAATAATAATTAATCTCTAAATGAAACTGATCTTTATTACAATATTTTTCATTATTAAAAAGTATAATTAAAGGTTTTTATAACAAATTGATTCATTAAAAATCATTGTAAACGTAAAAGAGGTCTCTCGTACTCATTTGATCGTTTATACTATGAGTTTACAACTTTTAATTTCTCTATTGAAATGAAATTAAGTATAAATTTATTTAAAGAAAAAAAATAATTAATAAAAATAATTTTTTGAATAAAACAATAATATATACCGTTTCATTTATGTTTCTCACAATGTAAAATTTATTTATCTTTTATTATATAAATATTTACAAAAAAATCAAATTAATCTGATTTTGGAAAAAAATTAAATTTTTCTAAAAAATAATTTCCATTAATTTATATTATTAAATAAACATTAATTAAAGAAAAAAAATTATATAAATGATGTTGATAATCTCAAATTCCATAAATATATTATCAGATAAAAATCAGAAAGAAAAATTTTGTATTTGCATCAATTAATTAAAAATTATTTTTTAGTTTCTCGTAAAATAAAATTTTGCTTTATTTAAATTATTTTTTTTCTCATTGATTATTAATAAAAAAAATCTAATGGAATCTTTGATTAAATAATTAATTAGTAACAATCTAGAATTTAATTTTACATAATAAAATAAAAAACACTTAAATTAAAATTGTTTTCATTTGAAAAATTAAAATAAATAATTAATCAAAATCAATCTGTTTCTGTTTCCTGTTTCAACAAAATTTATTAAAATAAGAAAAAAAAGTTTTAGTAAATTTAATTAGTTCATAAACTTAGAAATTAATTTTAAGGCAAAAGATTTTATTAAAAATAATTGAATAATTAAAAATTAAAAAAATAACACATTGATAAAATCAAAATCTTTCAAATTTTTTAAACAATTAATTTCGTTGGATTATTTAGGACAATTTTGAGACTAAATCAATTTTAGTTTCGCATTTTATATAACCAAGGAATGACAATGCAATCAAAAATGTAATTAGTTTTATTAAGAACACCTATTCGACTTAATACTTTAATTAACATAACAAATTTGATTGTCCTCAGGCCAATCTTTGTCAAAGCTTTCGTATGATTGCATTCTAACTAATTGGTTAATGACTTTAATCTTACTATTTGAGCAAATAGACAATCAAATAAATTGTTACAATATTTATTCTATTTTTTTGGTTAAAATTTAAATGATTTTTAGTTATTTAAAAATATTAATTCAATTTATTTATTTAAAAATTGTTAATAAAATTAATGTGTGCTTTTAAATTTTACAATTATTTTAAATTATTAAGTGTATAACTTAGTTTTTTGGATTTTCTAAGAGATTGTGTAACCTTTGTAAAAAGCATTATTTTACAGTCGTACGTACAGATTTTTAAAGTGCTGAAATCGAGGCATTAAAATTAAGTAGGTCATTGACCTTAAATGCGTCATAAACATAATTTTAATCACGTTTTAGCATGACAACTTTCATACCAACAAAACAGCATTTGCGGGAAGCACTACTGTT
>MQRK01233401.1:0-14671 GCA_001938485.1 Girardia tigrina | reverse complement strand
TGTCCAATAGTTGTATTAAAAAAGCTTTGATCAAATTATATTTTCGAAATACTAAACTTGCGTTCACAAGACTCAATAATATATATATATATATATATATATATATATATATATATATAGTGTCCACTTATTCACGCATATAAATAAAAAGATATTTTTTTATTTGAAACAAGAATCTGTTGCTCTAAACCATTATTATCATTTGGGGAGCAATACTTTAATCCACTTAACTTTAATCAGAAAATTTTGTATTAGTCAAATGGTTTCTACCCGATAAAGAGTCTATGATTCACTACCATGTGCACCAATGCTGAGTATTATTTGTAATACACAGTGATACGTAAAAGTCAGGGGAGGCTTAATCCACTACTTCGAAATGTGTGGCTCAAAGCAACCATGTATAAATGAATAATATTTATAAATAATATTATTCTTATTATTCTTGATTCAAATTGAGTTTTTATTTTTATTATTGTTATTGCCATATTTATATTCAAATCTCTTATCTCTCTCATGATCAATTCGACATTCTCTTTCAAATCTACAAAGACATTTGAGTCGAATATCTGAGTTTCATGCCGAAACAGTTCGAATGACAATCTCTGATTATTTTATTACTGTGTGATTGTTTTTGCGATTTATATTCGCTTGATATGTATATATGCTAATATTTTGATGCAAAATAATTTAAATTAAAGAAATTAAATAAAAATAAAACTAAGACTTAAATTTTTCATTTTATTTAAATTTGAAAATCAAAACTGAGTTGAACTCAGTTAATTGTGGCTTATTATAATGTGAGTCATTTGACTCGTTTTTTTATAGTTGAGAGAGAGAGTTATTTTTTCTTCTTGGTATGCCGGTGTGGTGGTAATTGTTGAAATACTTGCTCTGATCGGCAAGGCAATCAGAGTGAGTGTTTGGTAACAGCAGATTTGAAAAATTATTTTTTATTTGAATTCTTATTAACAATAGAATAGAATCATGATGAATTTAACATTATTTGTATTTCTTGTGAGCCAAATTATTTTGATATTTAGATTTGATGAAAACAGATTTCTATATTATTTGAATTTACTGAGTAATAAATTTCCTTGAGTGACTTGAGAGCGATATCATTGTTTTGCGCATTGGTGTATTTTTGGAAAAGTTCCCCAGAGTTGTTTAAATATATCATTCAAATTTTTTCTCTCATATTTATTCTTACACTCTTATTTTCCAATTCCAATCGATTTCGACAATCTCGTATGAAAATCCAAGTCCTAGATATACCACTCATTTCTGAATTTCCTGATCAGAAATGATAATACGAATTGGTGTCGATTAAACGCGGCTATTTAGAGTGTGTAATGTCGCCGTATCTATGATCTTTGCAGAAATCCTTTAGTAAAATGATAAATAAAGCGGGACAGATCGAGGAATACTTCCTCAGCGCCTAGTACTTTTAATCAGAGTTTCAATTTATCGGTCAATTGCGGCCTACTGCTATCGTCGACTGGTCCTCGGGGCAACGCAGGGATAGCCCAGAAAAGTTATAATAATATAATACGATTATTAAACATGTCAATTAAATTATTTAATTTATTAAAATGAAAAAATATATAATTACCCTTATTTGAAGACTACTTCAGCCATCACTAACAACCAACAAAAAAGGAACTTTTTTATCTTATAAAATAAGAAACTGATTTTTGCCTCATTTTATCAGGAACAACAAAACTACCAGAGAATATATTAAAGAAAATAATGAAGAAATCAATCAAAAAAACAATCAAATGAAATTCAAAAATCACCAAAAATCTCGTTACAATCGCACAAAATCTAATGATCGAAATTCTATCAAATTGGTACAGACTAAGTTAAATATTATTTACTTCCCGCTTCCTAATTTCTTTTTTTGTGATTTAAGACTGTCTTTTTTATCCTTCCATAAAATTTTGTTAATTAATACAGTTTTATTGATGATTTATTTCTTTTCACTTTATAAGTTTATGAATAAAAAGTGATTTTAGAGTATAATTTATTATCTTCTGAGACTGCTTTATATTTATAACAATATTTATAACTTCAAATAAAATTAGTTCACCACTTTTAAAAAATATTCAAAAACCAGCTTATTTTTCTTAAAAATTTTTAAATATTTTATTAGTTATAAATCATTGTGAATGTATAAACACAGTAACAACGTTTGACAAAGACACTGCAAAGTTTGTTTGTCTGTTCGAATTAGTCAATTTAAAACAACTGACTTCAAAATAGGTCACCATCATTGCTTAATGTAAATTGTAGAGAGAAACAATTTGGATCCGACGAGTTTCTTATGGCAATTATAATTATTAAATATGAAAGTTTTAAAATATTTATTATTTATTAAAGTAGCACTCGCTGCATTCATTGAAAATATAAAGATTTATATTTTTATCGATTAACATTCAATTGAATCAATATTTTATGGACTAATTTTTTGAATAATAATAATTTGAATAATTGTTTTTATTTATATAAAATTATGTTTCTGAATTAACTGATCGTACTGAAAACATTATTTAATAAGTTAAATTTAATTAATTCCAGGTAGAAGTAGAAAATACTTTTCTCTGAATAATGCTCGGTAGGCTTTGACTGAGAGAAATTATGATTATTATGGATCTAATGAGAAGGTTCAAAGTGAGTGGTTCACATTGAAGGTGAAAGGTGGACGGTCGTATTGTCGATTGAAGCTACTTTAATGTGTCTCTGTAATCTTGCTTGATTCACAGAATGTAAAAGAATCATTTTCTCGAGTGCCAATTGATCGGTCTGTCCATGAATGACCAATAATGAGCATGGAATATCGATCATTATTTGTGGCGTTTTGGAAGTGACTTAACCTTATTGAGTGATTTTGTATATTAGATAGTTGGAGAAACGAGATTTCCTTTGCTCCAAAATGATTTTGAAATATATATAAAAATATGTTATAGAAAATAAATAATTATATTAGTTCTTTCGCACTTTTAAAAGCTTTTGATAGTTCCAATTTATTCTTATCTCTTTCCCCAATAGCTGGTCCGATGATCAATTTTTGTGTTTTTGTGTTATTTCGTGTTTGACTTGATCTGCCTTTTATAAGATATAACTGAATTAATTAATCCCTCCGTTTATCTAAATAATTCGATATAATGAAATCTTGAAATTCCGATCTTTAAGATCACTTGAACTTTTAAAATAATTAAGGCCCTTTCTTAAATATTATTAGTGGTTCTTGGGACATCGTCGGAATTATTAGTAGCAGACATTAAAACTTTATTATACCACAAAAAAATGTTTAAATCTAATATTTAAACAAATTTTTTTTTGAGAAACTATTTGTTTTATAAATCTTAAACCGATATAGATAAAAATACTTATAAATATTCATATTTGATTTTTTTCATTACTTCTATAAATCACTTTTAAATTACGATAACACTTTAAAATATTTAATCGTTTCATTTAATTTTATTACTTTTTTAAAATCGTTTCACATAAAAATTATAAACTTTTTTTTTACTTTTTATATTATATTAAAACTCTCAAAAACATTTTATTAGCAATTTAATTGATCTTCTTAATTTTAGTAATTTTATTTTTATCAAACATTACATATTTAATTATATAAAAAATTTAATTTGTACATATTTAATATAACCTTCTTTCAAAAATTTCCCTAACATTTTTAATTCCTAACAAATATAATTAAGGTCTTTTTAGATAAATTTTTGTAGTTCTTTTTTCTTTAAACTCTTTCTTCTTTTATACTATTCTTTAAATATAATTTATATTTAATATGGTAAATAGATAAATAAAATCTTATTTTATCTATTAATTAAAACAAAAAATTATTATTAATACTTTTATTATTTTATTACCTCAACATATATATATATATATATATATATATATATATATATAAAATGAAGTATTCGACTCTTTATCAAGTGAGGTTCGAATACTTTATTTTTTTATCGTATTACATTAAGTCAGCACAGGTCAACAGACAAGGTATTGCTAGATTAATTTTGTTTAATTTCAACAAAAAAATGATTATTACAAATGAATAAATCAACCACTAGTGTTAATGATAAAAAAAACTTCTAATCAAGTAAAAATAACTCACAATCGTAATGTTCAATAATAAATCTCGACGATTTCTGATATAAATTTCGACTTGCGTTTCTTAATTTTTGTATTCGTTATTCACAATTCTTTGATCGCTTCTTGGCAAAAGAATGACAATACGGGAACAATATCCTCGAATGAATAAAACAATAATTTCAGGCAAGGCCTGTGGAACAATGGATATGATCCAACAATTTATTAATAGACAATTTCTTTCTCCGTTATTAACCAGTCCACGGTAATTTATTATTATTTTTAATTGTGGATCTATTTTTATTGATTTTTTTTATTATAATATTGTTTGTTATATATTGAATTATATATAATATAATATCTTCTTTTTTAAATTTCGACTGAGACGGATAACGGCAGAAATATAATCCGTGTATTTAAAAATGATACAGAATCGGAATTGCTTGAAAAAATATAAAACACGAACATGAATAACAGTTAAAAGAAAATTGAATGTTTGAATTAATGAAAGAAGTTTGTGTGGAATTTTCATCCGATGAGTATTCTTAGATCTATTTAGTATGAGGTGAAAGTTTCTCACTTTTCTATTACAACAAATTAGAACTATAACGCTTGCTTTTGTTCTCTAATGTAAAGTTTGAAGGACATTTATCACATAGGGATTTCTTGTCTGCATTATATGTATTTTTATGTTCGTATTTGCTGATTTATAAAACATTTCTTAATTCGATTCAGACAAAATATTCGGCGTACTAATTATTATTTTCTCCAATAATTCTCGACTCTGTATGGAATTTTTTTTTAGATAAATTCCTCCAACTGTTAGAAGCGTTAACATTTGTATAATCAAGTTTTTTTTACTAAATAATAAATCTTTATGGTTAAAAAAAAATTAATTCAAAATACAGTTCATACAAGACATAAAGGGATCAACATTACGCATACATGTACATCAGTAAGTAGCGTTCCGAACTCACCAAACACACACTACGGCTAAAACGAGATTAATAAACGACAAACATTCTCTTTGGATAATCAGAACTTGACAATATATATATATATATATATATATATATATATATATATATAACAGAAGAATTTGAGTTTGTGATATTCGAGTTCTCATTANTGACAATATATATATATATATATATATATATATATATATATATAACAGAAGAATTTGAGTTTGTGATATTCGAGTTCTCATTATTATTTGTTGTAAAGTAAATCGACAAAAATTAATTACAATAAAAGATGGATCTCCAACTCTGAGTCTTTACTATAACAATTAAAAGTTTTATGTACAATGAAAAGAAGCTGCAACAATTTGTTAAGAAATAAATCGTGTGATAGAGTAAAAAAATATCTTACATAATGTGGTGCTCCGGTTAATCAAGCGAAAAAAACTGTAAAAAATTATAAAAAACAATAATCCTGTTGTTGTTTAAATAATATTGAGTGAAACAGTTTTTTGAAATTTTGAATTAAACAAATAAATTTATTTGTTGCTCGTTTTCAATCGTTTTGAGTTGTCCGACATTGACCTACAAAAACACGGATGAAATCGGTCGGAGCGGATCGACCGCCGCCTCATTCGGGGGATCGGAACTCGGGTGATTCCCTTGAACTCGCTGAGTGCACCACCAACCAATTTGACACCGCCGACACGATTGACCCCGGCTCTGAGGCACGGCCCACAGCCGACACACCGACCGATGTGTATTGGAACCGACCGATCACGTCCACCAGCGAGTCCCTCCACAAAAAAGATGTACTGATCACCGCAGAACTATCCGGTGTTCAACACATCACATAAATTATAAAAGTAATTGATTTTTTTATAAGAATATGTTGAAAAAATGTTTGTTGAATCATTGATCATGATTCAATTTATTGATCATGATTCAATTTATTGATCGTGATTCAAATGTTTATTGATCATTGAAAAAATGTTTATTGTACTATTAGTACCATAAATACAAGTTAAAATCTCAGACGAAATACATCTGGACATTTAAAATACGATCGTAATTATTGATGCACCAGTGTCTGTACTACTAGCATCTCTGTCTTCAAAATCATTGACGAGTCTTGACCTTAAAAAGGTATGTTTTCACCCCAGGATTTGCATAATTAGCTATTCGAGTTCTCTATTAAAAGTTGTTTAAATCTATAAATTAAATCAGTTGCGATTAAGATTGTAGATCTGGAGTTCTAAATCTTACTAAGATCATACCCACGAGTATTGAGTTGGCCTATCTTGTCTTAAACCTGTGTAGGTCTGGAATCCGGAATGTCCTCATCATCTGCCACTGCTTGCAAATTATAGGGGTGCGAGGCAAGTTGAAGCTTTACCGAACGAAGAGGTTAATACAATACAATTAATGAATATTTCTTTCCATCGATGAATTAGACAGTACACATTAAATATTTGAAAAAAAATTTGTTTCATTATTACGTAATGTGGGGGCGTATGGAACCCGTTCCAATACAAGTGATTAGTGAACATGTAATTATAATTTACGGGTGGTTAACGATAGCTTGGGCGCTCAAAGCCAGTTATATTAGTTCCCAAAAATGTTAGAAAACAACAGAAACCTCAACAAATTATTTTTTATTAGAAAAATTTATTTCTATTGAGGCGCCGGCCATCGGACTGAGTTGTGACGGCCGACACACCTTATTCGTGCGGAGATTCACCGGCGGGAAAGAGCAGCCCACCGCTTCGCTGTCGCTTGTGATCCCCGCATGTCGAGTGCCCACGGGTTGACGGGTTGGTATTGCAGTCGGTGTTCGCTGGTCCTCCGTTTTTTACCGCCGAACGTGGGGCAGGAGGTTCCACTTGGAACCATGGGCGGTCTCCACGATCCGCTCTCACTACACCGGGCAGTTTCGTTGAAGGGGCAACGCGTGTCGATAGTTTCCGGGGTCGTAGCTGGTCGGATCGGTTCCGCCAGTGGTGCGGATTTCAGAGACCACGTGTGTCTCATTATTCGGCAAATTTCATGAGAAAAAAATACAATCACAATCAATAAAATTTATTTGCATGTTCAAATTTTTCACACCACTTTATTTTGGGATTAATTCAATCAAACAAAAGTTAACTCCATCCAAAAGTTTTTTCAATTTTTTTGTGATTATTTTAATCGACCATTTTCTCAAGTACTACATCTATTTATATATATTTTTTTTAATTTCAAATTTCATTTCATCAAATTCGAATTGTGTTTAAGAATTTTGTGTTCATAAATCAACGATATCTTTGACGGAATTATTGAATATTTCTTTCCATCGATGAATCAGACAGTACACATTATTGTTGTCTTTTATTAATTTTTCTCATTTGTCTTCAAATGTATCAAATTTTTCTGTCAACTCTTTCTATTAATAATTAAACAAATTTCATCCTCCCTATCATCAGTTGGAGATTTATGAAAACTAGAAGACTTTCGGAATTTGAGAAATATTTTCATAATCTGTTTCATCATCATTGTTTGTAACAGATAAATTTTGAATGAAACATTTTAGTAATTGGAATATTTATACGGTTTATTGATGATTTTTCAAAAGGAGAACCTCTTTTTATCCTACATCTAGATGAACTCTACCCGGGTGTAAATTAAATTTAAAACTGATTATCCTCAATAATATATATTAATTATAAAATTCAAGTTTTGAAATAAATATATTCAAGCAAACAGTCAACTAAACAAACACACAAAGAATGACACTCTACATGATTCGGTCGGTTACCTGGTGATGAATACTGCGGTTGATCTCGATACTCTGATGTGTCACTACGGAAAATCGGTCTCTGCTATCTTTCTGCTTCGATTAAATCGGTTCTGTTTGGCTGATTCTCTCGTAAAATCGTCTCGACGTGGGTCGATAGAGTTATCTCCTTTTGTGGTTTTGTAACAACGTTCTTCAGAAACTGTTTTCACTTATTGTGTTAAAATTTTCTAAAATGTTCTTCAAAATGTTTCTCAAATTATTCTTCAAAATTGTGTCTGTCAAAATTTTTTGCGCAAAAATTTCTTTCCAAATTTGTGCGATCATAATGATTCTCGTGTTGATATTTATAAGATTGATTATATGCGTGTTTATCGTAACAGGCAAGTTCGTATTATTAACGTATCCTATTCGACTTGAATCATTGACTAATTATAATCTATTAATAGAAATTGATTACGTTATTTTATTTTTATTTGAATTTGATATAAATTTTAAATTTTGATTCATATTGCAGTGACCACTTTTAATTAAATAAAAAAAAATCTAACAGTAAAAAAATCGTTATTAACATAACAATTAACAATCTTTAGAGATGCAGGTACATTTTTAAAAGTATATTTTTTATCAAACTTTTAATAAATGATACTTAATAATTTATATTGTTTGGGGCTTCTCCCGCACCCCCAGGGGTGATCGCATCCCTGGTTAAGAACTCCTGATATAGAAACTAGACAGTTTCTGATACATTAAATTTCCTTTCAACTTCCGAATTTTAAAACCATAGAACTGCTAAATAAACAACTACTTATTGTGATTACATATTTTTCTTCATTTATCCGTTTTTATCGAAATATAATTCCTAGGCTAGGTGTTTTAGAGACTTTTTATAGTACCGTTTCAGCAATTATTTTTCTTAGCTTAACGAAAAGATAGCTCACTTGACCACCTGATGATAATTGTTTTCTTTAATATTATAATCATTATTGGATATCCAGGGACCTTTAGAGTCAGCAATATCAAATACGATAGAAAATCTTTCTTAAAAATTTGCTGTGCATCTGTCCAATTATGAATGTTTTCTAACGATTTTTACCACTAATTATTTTGAATACAAATGTTAATTTTTTTAATTGTTAATTTGCATATTTTCAATATATTTTTTTGTATTGACTTTTAATAATTTGTAAAATATCTTGATGCAAATAAAAAATAAACATAACTAATTTCTATAAAATAATGAACTAGTAAATAAAAAAATTTTTTAATCCATTCTTATGTGGAAGGAACTCTTTCATACAAACATTTTAACCACTCCGTTCAGCAATTGAATAGTTACTAATAATATAATAAATTTATTATAAAGCATAAAAGAAAAAAACCAAAACATTTCTATTTAATACAGTTTAAACATTTGTGGATAATCGTGAAACGTTTATTTTAAAAAAAATATTTTTTTGATTTACTAGTTTGATCAAATTTTGACATTACCATTTATTGTCATCGAAAATTAGTAAATTTGCAAAGTTTGGAGAAAACTGATTGAGTTAAAAACATCCAAAAATAGGTTTCTTAATTCCAAGGATACATAAATAGAAAGTAAGCTAATAAAAAGAATGGAAAAATGAACAGTGATATGTATTTTAGATATTTAAAATACATTTTTCACGAATAAAACCTAATTATTTTATTTATTTACTTTATAGATAATTGCAAGTGCAGAACTGGAATTTACTTTATAATTACGAATGAATTTCGATCTGTGCAGTTAGCAGGAGCTCGATATTTTTCCATTTAATTAAAAATCATAATTTCATGTTTACAACTTTTCATTTATAAATTTCATATTTAAAATCAGCATAAAATTTTTAAAGAAAATTCCAATGAAAATCAAATGAAAATAAATATTCATTTTAGACACTTGAAACAATTCTCATCTCAAATAAAATCCAATTCTTTAAATTGATGCAAATAATAATTTGTTTTAATATTCACCGAACAAAGTCGTAAATAGAAACTGCGTGAATTGTAAATCAATGTCCGATTAAAGTAAGATAATTTCTTATACGATAATGTCTCAGTCAGTCATTTTTTTGTGGAATTTGATGAAAGAGAAATCGTTTTTTGATAATTAGTTCAATATTTATTTTATATCAGCTTTATTTGAGTGTTCTTACGACTAAAAATAGTGAAGAGACGTAATTTCTTTCCATCTGTCATGGTAAATAAGAAAATAGTAGTGCGGGTTTTTTTCATGGCACATAGAAAGAAGTGGTACCGACCTAACACCTTTTTGTCGATACATATTTCCAGGCATATCATCCCAAATAAATCTGTTTCTTAATTCTTCACAATATTGAATAAAGCTGTTCATATTATATATGTATATGCCGAACTACTTGGACTGACGTATTTTTTCTTCGATTCATTATGGCTTTCCTGTTACCCAGTGAACTGATATTGACGAGTGAACTCGTCATGGAGAAGTGGCAAAATTTTGTCGGAACGAATGTTATACTGCCCCCCATATATTATGTAATCTGCACAGATTATATAATTCGTTTCGAATTAGAGGAATAACTGGTGCAATGGATGAATAAAATTGTTAATTAATTAATAAAAAATGAAATAATTAATTATTAATTGATTGAAATTCAATCAAATTTAATTAAATTAAATCAATGAAATCAAATTTAATAATTTAATTCTGATAACTATTAAATTAAATTAATAAATAAATAATTAATTAAAATTTATTTAATTTAAATTTATTTATTCATTGAATTAAATTAAATAATTAATTAAATAAATTTAATTAATTATTATTAATTTATTAAATAAAGTAATTAATCTTAAAGAATATATAAATCTATTAATTTAATTATCAAATTAAATTAATAAAAAAATAAATAATTAATTAAAATTTATTTAATATAAATTTATTTATTCAATGAATTAATTTAATTAATTAAAATAAATTTAATTAATTATTATTAATTTATTAAATAAAGTAATTAAATAAATAATTAATCTTAAAGAATATATAAATCTTCACAGATTACATAATGTGTGGGGGGCAGTATAACAGTCGTACCAATTTATTAATCCATCCACGGTTTACTTTATATGCTGCATCATTAGATACATGAATAGCTTAATTTGCATCGGATACACACCTTACTCTAATACACTTTTCTCCTTGCTCAAACATCCACTAAATCGTCTTCCAAATTTATATTCAACGGTTTTATTACACCTTTTAAAAATGATTTTTTAAATTGACGTTTTAATAAAGGGAAAATATAAAAAATAGAATTTTATTGACGTAAATATAAAACAAAATGAATTAAACGAGAATCAAAAATCAATAATTCTGTAATAATCTGTTATCACCAGGGCTGCGGCGTCGGACTAAAATCGCGCGACTCCGACTCCTTTTTAGGTCAATTTATCAAATTTGTTATTATTTTGATCGGAGTCGAGTTTCACGACTCTAAATCCGACTCCAACTTCCCCGAAAATTCTTAAACTCCGACTCCTTGACTCCGCAGCCCTGATTATTACAGAATTATGGATTTTTAATTCTCAGCAGCTGCTCTGAATCTAGCTTTTCTTGGTCTTTCTCTAGTTCTTCTAACACCGTCTTTGGTTAAACAATTCGATGATTGTGGAACTATTGGCTCCGAGTAAACTTATCCATCGTTTTCGACTCCTATTGCTACAAGATAAGAGACTAACAGACTCCTTCGACGTATGCACCAGTAACGAAAATATAAACAAGACTACAATGAGGTCCATTTAATTATATAATGTATCCATTTGATAATAAATCCATATCTAAAATTGAAAGAAAAATAAAATTTAACCAATCAAAATGTTAATTTAAAAAACATACTCACTCAAATGTCCATTTGATAATAAAAAAAATTTCTTTACATAATTGCATAAGTAAAAAATAAAATTAATTTTATTAAAAAATTAATAAAAATAAATAAATATTTTTAAAAATTGAATTTTCAATTTAAATTAAAAAAATTTCGACAGTGAAAAAATATTTCAAAAATTTCATTAAAATTATAATTATAAATCTGAATCATAATTTGAATAATTTAATGGAAACAAGTAAATTAATAAAAAAATGTATTAAAATTGTTTATTTCCATAATGTCAATATCGATTTTTATTAACAAATGAATACATAATATTAATGAATGGAAAATTAAATTATATCTTTCAATTTTTCTTTAAAATTTATTATGTTTAAATTAACAAATGTTGAAAAAAAATATTATTTATTGTATTTAAAATAATAGATATCAAAAAAAATATATTTACCTCAATTAAATTCCAAAAATCAAAAAAATCAACATAAAAATCCAGGTTTTCTATTATTGAATGGATTTTTGATATTAATAAATGGACGTCATGATAGTTTAGATCACCTTCGAAGCCTGGTACTTCATCCACAAAGCCCGGCTAGGCCTCCTCTCTTGTAATTACCGAAGTCACCTTTTCTACAACGACATCACTGACCTCTACAGAAAATATGAAAAGCAACCAGAAACACCCAGCCACATCATCAACCATTGCAACCACTCCATGGATTTCGCCAGGTCCAAACATAACAAAATCAATGACGAACTTGCTAAGTTCCTATGCAAAAGATTCGGCGACGATACTGTCTTCACCGTAAGATCACACACCTTCCCCAACGGCACATGGAAAATCATGGACATCTACGTCGCCCTCGGACCCAACGCATGGATAATCGGAGTAAAAAGTCCCTGGGACGCAGACAAACAATTCCACGGCGCTTACACAAGAGCCTGCGAGCACTACCTTGATGTTCAAATGGACCTAGAACGCCATCGCAAAGATGAAGTTAAGATTTTCCTCTTTGTCATCAGAAGCCTAAGAAGATGGCACACCGACAACGATTCCCTCCATACCATTGCATGGAATGACGATGAAGTTAAAACATACGCCACAAAAGTCGCAAAAACTTTAAATGTGAGCCAAGCACTTTAGCCGACACCTTTTATACATTTCCAACGAAGTCAAAAACCCCTATTTGCACCCTGTAAGAGAGTGTAACTCTTAGCCGTGACGAAGCAAAGGCAGAGGCGCAAGCCACTAGTCAGTTATCGAGACATCTTCATGCAAATGTCGATGCCTTGCATTTGATTTAACTCCACCTAAGCGGTGCCATTAAATTAAATTAAATTTAATAGTTACTTCCTATAAAGAATTCTGCAGTGAAAATCATCGGATCTTGTCTCAAAAATAGAATCACAGCGCATAAATGGCTCCAGGAATGCCAAACTCAAACATTCTTTTACAAGAACATGTCTTCAAATTAAAATCTGTAATATACAAACGATTAACTAAAATATATCATTACTTGATTGTTCAACAGAATAGAGTCGGCATATTGCAATATTGGATTCTAATCTTTTTGTTTGATTGTCAAAAATATAATCATTAAGAACTTCATTTCTTCTGGTACTGAAAACATCCATGTTGCAATTATTGATTGAAACAATTAAATTGCATATATATTTTGTGAGAAACTTTTTTTAGTGCAGAATTCATAGATTCTGCAGGATTTAATGTGTTCTGGCCATATCTATGAAGGGGGCACTTTGAATTCGCCGAAGTGCTAAAAGGGTATAAAATCAGCATATTGTAAAAATCCCGATTATCATGGCTGATTTCGTTTATGATATGCTCGAAAACACTTCCGTTATATGTTTTATATTTACTTAAAAAACCTATGCTTTATAATTAAACATAAAAAATTCTATTTTTTATAATGTCCGTTTAATAAAGCATTGTCTTACATATTGTTTTTTGCTAGATATTCTTTTTCTGAAAAAAAAATCATATTAAATTATTGGTAGGACTGTATCTTCATGTTAAAATAATAATAATTCTACCCCAGGGACCAGAAGAAAGTTTTACAGAAGTGTTTCTGAACAGCAAATAGTAGTTTTTGGTTAACCTAATATCTTTGGAAAATATTTTTTTATATTCAAACTTTATTCATTCTTTTTTTGTTATTGCTGATATGGATGTGCGAGTTGTCATGGAGAACCCTAGATTTAGGCCTTTTAATGCGTTGTAGCGGGACCGTTTTTCAATTTTTTTTAAAATTTCAGTTTTAATAAAGCATTATTTTACATGTTGTTTTTTGGTAGATATTCTTACTTTTCTGAAAAAAAATCATTAAAAAAACTTGATTTAAATTTGGCATCAAATTAACATGAAAACTGGTTGCATTTAAACAAGTGCATCATTAACATTTGGCCACAGAAGACTCACCTAACATAGAAATCTTCATGATATCATATGAATCAAAGAATCCGTTGTAGTAGTTAGGACAGATTATATATTTTTATCTGAAAAAATAACAAGAGGCGAGTAAATATTGTACAATACATTTCATGTATAAAAGTAGTAAAGGAAAATGACGATGTGATAATCTTATTTACCAAAGAAACACAGATTGAACAATATATATATATATATATTATAAAAGCCCAAGTCACTCACTGCTTCACTAACGCTGACGTAATAATCAACTGACGTAATAATCAACTGAAAATAATCAACTGTGCATTACGTTGACATTAAGAATGCAATTTGTTAACATGATAAATGAAATATGTTGACATGATGGATACAATACGTTAACATGATGGATTCATGACGATATCACCTTGGATACGGTCATGTTTTGAGTGGTTGATACGATATTGGTTGATAACATAGCATAATATCATAATATAATACATATCTATAATATAATATATGCATACATAAT
>MQRK01233395.1:10872-25591 GCA_001938485.1 Girardia tigrina | reverse complement strand
CCGTTGCTAGGGTGATCGGAACCGTTGCTAAGGTTATCGCGACCGTTGCTAGGGTAATCGCGACCGTTGCTAGGGTGATCGCGACCGTGGCTAGGGTGATCGCGACCGTTGCCATGGTTATCGTTCCTGGGGGGGTAAGTGAGGGAGAATGCCCATTTATACACTACTAAGATGGTACTTGTAAGAGCGAATGAAAACAGAAAAAAACAATTTATTTCCGATACATTTAAAATCTTTGCAGAATTTTGATTATTTAAACTATTCTACGACAGTCCCACTGCACTTTCCCTTGCCTTCATGGCACAAACATATACGCCGCCTGTGTATTGAAGAGTTACGTTCTTCTGTGGGGCTGTCACTCCTGGCTCACGTAATCTACAAATCTCACCGGCCGAACGGTCTCTCGTTTCGACCTTGGTTGCTGCTCAACATCGGATTGAGTATGACTGCTTTCAATGGCATACGCTGTGCTATCCAATGTCTGCTCGTCCTCCTGGTCCGAGCTGTCACTGCAGTCGCCTGCATTCGTCGATCTGGAGACTTCTCCCGAACTCGATAGTCCCTTCATTGGCAATGTTGACCCCCTATAGGGTATGCGTCTGATGTGTGACACGTGGAACGGGACCCCTTCAATCTCGACTTGATTAGGTTGACGGAATCCACTCACATTTACTCGTCTCCACTTAGTCCTCCACGATGCGTTCGACAGTTTCACGAACACAGCATCTCTTACTTGAAATATCTTTGTCTGCACAACTCTGGTGTCCCTTGGGAGATGATCCGCAAAATTGAACGGTAGCGGCAGTCGACACCGCTGTGCAAACACTATGAACGCTGGAAACACACCCGCCGAATTTAGAGACACGTTGCACCAAGCAACCATATCATGGATCTGCTTTCCACTCCGCGCCGCCATGCGCTTGATGATCCGATGGTACCGTTCAAAAATACACTTTTAGCTGGGTTGATTCGCACACCGAAACCGCATTTCGACGCCTATTTCCGACAGTAATTGTCGGATTGCCACTCAGCGATGTGTCGCATCATTATCCAGTAGAAGCTCTCGTGGTGGTTCGAATTCATTGTACACCGCTTTCAGAGCGGCACATAAATCTCCGTCGCATTTTGACGCAATCCTCTTCCAAACCGAGAATCATCCTGATCCGCAATCGACTAGCGTCATGTACTTTCCCTCGTATGTGTGCTCACGTTCATGGCGAGGCGCTATCATGTCTCTTTGACACCCAGCTCGCCCTTCTCCCACTTTACCAGTGACAGATCGATTAATGCGCATCGCAGGTATTCTTTCACCATCTTTCATTGGTTACTTGACCTGGGCCCCACAATTTCCTCGCCAAGAACTTCATTCGTCTCCCCCCGAAATAGTGGATGGCACGGAGAGTCACCAAATTATCTATCAGCTCCAGCTCTCCCTCCATCGTTATTGCCGCCACATCTGGGGGCTATTTTGCTGCTATCAGCCAGTCACTGGGCATGCAAGTGAGGCGTTCAGCTTGGTTTTCTGCTGAACTGACCAATTTCCACTCTACCCCAAGCTGCTCCTCTTTTATAGTCTGCTTTATTGTACAGATGCGTCGCTTTACTAGCAGCTCGCTCATTCCACTGGATTTGACTGGTCCATCGCCCCTTGTAGCGTTTGCCAACCACCGAAATACAGTAACGGAGTCGGTCATTCGTTCCCGCTCGATCGATTTTTCGATACGGGCTCCTCCTTGCTATGGGATCCACCCGACGACAGCCGACACATCTGCTCTCCCGTCCCGTACCTCGGTTCGCGGTTTGATTGGTTGTATTATGGCGCACCGCCTCCCGGTTGCACATTCGCGCGCAAAATGTCCGCTCCTGCCAGAGCAATAACATATTTGGCCTCCTGTATCCGATGACGGGGACGATTGTGGCCTATCCGTGACCGTGCCCCGGCCGCTGTCTCATCAATCTGTTCATGTCTCGCATTGACGTGTACTCGGGCCAATCGATCCAAGGTTTCCAGATCCAGCGTTTTAGCGAGCCCTTGGTCTCCACATTTCTCATCGCTTACTCGTGTAGCTCATTTATGAAGGCGAGAGCCACAAAAGCCTCCCAGTTGCCTCCGTTACCACAAATCACGGTCGCTGAGCGCTTCAAATCGGCAATGAAAACATCCATACCCTCACCGGGCGCCAGCCATCGAGAGGAAAAACTGACTCATGATAGTCTCGGGCTTGGGTTGAACGCTTCCGTAACGACGGCTGCGCTCTTTTAAAAATCTTACAGCGTCGCCTCTCTGAATCCAAGAAATACTATTGACGCCTCGCTCTTCTGTGTCAGTGGAAGCATCTTTAGCTTGCTTTCCTGTAAAGAAATAAAATAAATATTGTGAGGAATATTTTAAATTTGGTATGTTGAAAGTGGTTTGTTGAATTTTGTATGTTGAGTTTAGTATTTGGAAATGTGTTTCTCCCACCCAGATGGAAAATTGGAATTTTATATGTTCACGATAGATAATTATTCGAATATAATTTGCATTTTAAAGTACAGCATAAGATGTTTAAAAACATTAAATCTTTTCAAATCTTCATATTAAAATTTAAATAAAATAAATAGTTTTAACTAAGTTTTGAATTAATTAAATGTTCTTTCTTTACATAAAATAATTTTAAATAAAATTAATATGTAAATAAAAATTAATACTAAAACTACAAAATTGAATTTTAAAAATAAAATCAGAAAATAATGAAAAATTTGTTCGAATAATTGTTTATTAATAAACATTAATAAAAAATTATCAATTTAGAACGATGTCGAATGACGAGAGTTTTGCTGAGAGTTGTCCAAAAGACAATTCTGATTGTAATGAAAATAAAAGTTGGAAAACCCATGTTGGTGTTCTTAATAAATATGATTAAAGATTTGATCTATAGATCTTGGACACTTTTGTCTATGTACGCTAAATGTAATGAAAGTATTGATAAGTTAATGGATTTACTTCTTAAAAATGGAGATTTCAAATCGATAGTTAAAAAATTGTTTCGTGAAACTGTCGATAAATTAATTGATCGCAAAATGAAAATGAAAAATCAAATACAAAAAATCAAATCAAATACCGTTCTTAGTTGGTGGAGCGATTTGTCTGGTTAATTCCGTTAACGAACGAGACTCTCACCTGCTAAATAGTACAGACAAATAACCAGACAAATAACGAAAAAAACAAAAATCAGATTAATAATAATTATTATAGTATTGGTTTTGTTTTGACTGTTCCCTACTCTGAGGGTTTCAGAAAATTCAAAAACTCTATTAGGAAACATGATCAAAATAATTCATCAAATTTAAAAATTGTATCTAGATCATATAAGATAGGAAGTTTATTTAGTAGTAAATCTATAACTCCAACTGGTTTATGTTCCAATTTAGTTTATCAATGTAAATGTAATCAATGAGACGACATATACATCGGAGAGACTTGTTGTCATCTCTGTAAACTGATTCAGGAACATAATCGCAGGGAAAGTGATAGCAATATTGCTCAACATAAGAAGAACTGTTTGAATAGTAAAGTCGATGTAAGTAATTTTAAGATTGTGTGTTCACAATTTCATAATTACTGGGAGAGGGTTATTTGTGAATCATTCTTGATCGAATCATTTGATCCTAAAATCCATGTGCAGGCACCACCGTTTTCAATTTTATTGAAAGTATTTTCATGATTTAAATCACATAATTATTACATAAGCATTGCTTTAATATATAAACGCGAGTTTATCATTGTTAATTCAGTCTGATGATGACGGTTGATCCGTCGAAATTAATAACAATATATTCTGACGAAAATTTTTGTTTTTTAACTTTAAATATTTGTTATAATTTAATTAAAAAACACTTGCTTTTCTTTTAACTAAGATTTAAATTTTAAACACTGGATTTTAATTAGATACTGGTGTGTAAATATTTTAGATGTTAAAAAACTAAATATTCAAAACTTTCTAATTGACCAGAAGTCCTAACAACTTTGTTAACAATTGATCAATGGTTCAAGAATCCAATAACAAAGTTTTCTCATATATCAAAAGTTATGTTTTCGTTCCTGGACATTTTTGAAATGAAATCCTCTACCGAATTTTATTAAAGTTTGTGTTTTCAATTCTGAAAACATAACAATTTCCTTAAATCTGATTTCCTATTGCGTGATATTTAAAAGAAACAATCAATCTTCGTTTTCCTATTTAATTGGGTTATTGTTTGTTAAGATACATATTTTTTCGATTTTTCATTACTTATTACTTTTCTATTAAAAAACGAACAATAGGGAAGCCTACCAATTTATTACTCAGATTGGTCATTTTCCCTATACAAAATAAGGAAAACAACCTAAATTAATGAAAAAATTTAAACTACAGATCTTTTAAAATTAAAAGATTGAATTAAACTTTGGCTGTTTCTGTGTGAGACAATGGTTTAGGACCTAACTTCTTATTAACTTCATTTGTTTAAGTACTCAGAATTTGAGTGTTCAGTAAGTACGGAAGTCAGTATTGTTATTCAATTTTACTTAACTTTCACCTAAAGTTTAGGTTTTAGGTGAACAAGAACTGAACACTCAAATTCTGAGTACTTAAACAAATGAAGTTAATAAGAATGAAATATTGAATAATTATATTTAAGCACGGTTATTAATTCATAAATTACGAGCAGATAAAAAACTGTTTCACTGAATAACTTACAAATAGGATAACTATACTCAAGTGAAACAACCCTCTTTGATAATTCATAGTCTTGTTATTCAAAACTACTTTTTGTGTGCATATCGAATATGGAGGGTGATATTTGCCGTGAAACGGCGCCTTTGAGGACTCACTTTGGACACAACTGCTGCAGGTAAAATTTTTTAAAATTTAATTAATAATTTCAATAATGAACTGAAAGCGATTGCTTCGCTAAACATTTTCAAGCCAGTCTCAGTTATCCTGTCCGATGCTTCACGTGTTCGAAAATACTCAAAGACGAGGAATGCTTTTATTTGGTAATTATTTGGGTTTAGTTTTCATATTTGTAGAATCTTTCTTTAAATGACAAAGAAAAATTTCAAGAATGCAAAAAATTTATCGACGATTATTTAAATAAATCTCTTCACAAATGTTACGATACAGAATGCTCAGGATAATATAACGACGATGACCTAAGCATTGCAGACAAATTCGATTGTTCGGTCTGCTCGAAAGTTAACTGTCTAAATGTGGAGCTCTTCATAAAGATGGAGAGACCTGTGAAATGTGGAGACACGACAATGAGGATATTGTTAGCGGATAATTTTATTTATATAATAAGTGAGTAATTATTTATTTTATTTATTATTAATATTTTTTACAAGTGTAAAGTAATTTATGATATAATTACATAATTTGTGATATTTCATGACGTACAAATATAATTATAAAAATGGTTGAAAATAACAATAATTATTTTCAGAATTTATTAAAAATAATTTATGCATAAACAGAGTTGTGATGAGTGTTCTGAATTGTTTGTTATTTTACATGTTGTATGTTGATTCGGATTACGTCTCTCCTACCAAGATGGCTGATTGGTATTTTCTTTGATTCTTAATATTCGAAAATGATTTAATTTAATTTTAAGGGACAAATGTTTAAAATGTTTTAAATGTAATATTTAAATTTTCAAAAGTAATTAGATTTTTAATGTAATTTAAAAATGTAATATTTAAATATTAATACAGTAAAACCTCTCTATGAAGTTCCCTCTTTATAAAATGTAATTCTCTTTAAGGATTACTTTATGATTATAACTCGTCAGAATGGATGACAAAAATATATTTAAGCGTTATTTTGATATGATAAATCAAAAGCTTATTCTGGAAAAAACAGAAACATTCTTGTAATCCTTGATAATTGCAGTTCCCAAATAACTATTATAGAGATGTTTTACTGTTTATTAATATCAAATGTAATAGTTAATTTTTTAATGTAATTTAAAATATTAATTGGAACTTCTTTTTAAAATGTTTAAATTTGATTTAAACCAATAAGAGTTCGAATAATTTATGTATACTATAAATATTTTCCCATTTGTTTTTATATGTTTGGATGATCTTTAGAAAAAAATATTAATCAAGGAAAATGTCGAATAGTGAAAGTAGTTTGAATTATTGTAATAACAATTCTACTTGTAATATTAATAAATGTTCGAAGAATCGTATTGATGTTGTTAATAATAGTATTTTTTACTTACTATTCGAGGGAGAAATATATCTTATTGGTTATAAACAACTCTTGATTTTTTTCTTAAAATAATACAAATTTCGAGAAAAAAATAAATAAATTAATTTAAGTTTTTTACCGATCCTGGAGCAACGCAACGATATATTTCGATGTTTCCTTACATCATCTTCAAGAATTATAAATTTATATCATTTTTTAAAGTTAATTATCAGAACGATTAAATATTAAAAACGAGGTTTTTAAAGGCAGATAAAATTATTTGCTAAAATATTTTAGTTAATACTCGAAGTATTGAGACATTTTTACTTTGCACATTTTTGAATTCATGCGATGCAGTGTCTTATTAATTTTCAGAATTGTCGTTTGTTATATAAAAAGTATTTTTTTGTAAATCAGAAAACATCCTCTAGAACTGGATGAGGTTGAATTCTTAAAGCATAACCACTGAATAAGAATCTTACACGATCGACTGA
The DNA here is from genome assembly GCA_001938485.1 of Girardia tigrina. Taxonomy (NCBI): domain Eukaryota; kingdom Metazoa; phylum Platyhelminthes; order Tricladida; family Dugesiidae; genus Girardia; species Girardia tigrina. The sequence goes on along the minus strand of MQRK01233395.1, from coordinate 18,882 downwards.
ATTATGATTTCAGGTTTTGAGAAAACAACTTGTCTCTGCAATTTATTATTTTTGACACGGTTCATGACAATTAAATTTAGACTCAAAAGTAGCTTATAAACTGCTTTCGTTTCGTTTGAGTTTTGTTCTTCGTATGTGATTTAAACAATTTTACTACTACTTACATATAGATTTTTCTTAAATGCCTCGTCATTTTTTTTCCTTTTAAGTATGATATCTTAATAATCTATTTGTGCTCTAGAATATTTTCTTCTTTTCAAACTTATGTTGAGGTAATTATAATAAAAGTAGTAAAAAAATAAAATTTGTTTAATTAATAAGATAAAATAAGATTTTATTTATCTTTTTACCTAAATAAATATAATTTATACATAAATAATTGAATTTTGAATAAATAAAAAATAAACAGTTAAGAATTTATAAAAAAGATATTTATTATAGAAAAAATATTTATTTGATTAAGAAAGTAAATAAAGAAGAATAAAATCCAAGACGAAAGTATAAAAGGAAAGAGTTTTTGAAAGAAAAGGGACAACAAAATTTTAAAAAAATTAAATACAATTTAAACAAAATTAAATTGTATTTAAAACAAATTGTTTTTAAAATTGTATATTTTTGTATTTAAAATAATTGTAGGTAATAAAGGGCTTTTAAACTGAAATATTGATAATAAAGAAAACTTTAAAATCTTTTATTAATTAAAAACGTTTCACAAATAAAAGAAAATAACATTAAACTAACTCTAAAATAATAAAAAATCATTTTTGTTAATTTAGTAAAAATATGACTACAATAAATTATGTTGGTTTTAATTTTAAATAAGTTGCATAAAATAGTGGAATGTAAATTTTCAAAATAAAGAGAATAAAAAATTTCAATTTTAAAATTGCTTATCAGTAATTATAAATCTATATTTTTTTATAAAAATCTGGTCAAAAAGAAAACGAAGAAAAGTTCCTCGACGAAAAATTGTTTGAATAATTGTTATTTGTGTTAGAAATATAATTTTGGTGTTAATGGTAAATTTGACTATTTGAAACATGTCACAAATATTATTAATACTAAACATACAGAGAATCACACGCAAGCGCTCACACACCGCCACACATTTATTAGATGTTGATCGAATAAAGATTCGATCACAGTAAATATAATCAGAAAAACAGCAATACAAACACCAACAGAATACAATGATAAATGCGCGTCATCCCGCCTCATGCTCCTAAACTCAATGGATAGTTCCATTATTATCTGCTACTGCCGATATTCGCTCCAGTCTCGCCACTCTGTTCTCCGGTTTCTCCAGTCGCGCCCAAATGTCCCCGCAGGCACATCTTTACTGATATCGATCTTGTCAGCGAGGCCTCTTCCGACAAGAGCATTAACGAAACTGTCGCGACTTCCGCTCGAATAGAAATCCACCACAATAGCGTCTCCGGAGTTCGACAGGGAGAGAACCTTCATCGTGATCAACACCTCGCCCTGATCACCGTATTCGGACCCCATCAACAAATCTGAGACCGCTTCCGGCATTGTTCCTGACTTCATTGTCACCGGGAGACGGCACCGCCACGCGAACGCTGGATTCGAATACAAATCGCTGCGGTCGCTCAACTCCAACACCGCATCGAAGCGCATTGATTCCGAGTTGCCGTAATCGATGAAAAACACACGAATCATGTTTTTGTAGATGTCGATCTCGGAGATTCTGGCGCGATAATTGGCATCGGCGAATAGCGCCACAACGATCTGTCCCAATTGCATTTTGTGTATCGATGAGACCTTGGTACAGACTGACGCCAGTGATTTGCATTCGTTGATTTGGCACTGCAATTGATCGAGTCCAGCATTGGAATCCTTGTCGGCCAATCGGATGTAAACTTCGTTGCGGGATTCAATGTGGCTAGCAAAAACATTCACTGTTTTTCCGATATTGATTTTCAATCCCGTTGACGATGAAGTTCCGATATTGTTGGCGATTACTGGAATCTGTTGTACCGCCGGGCAGTAGTAGACCAGTGACACGACGTAGCAACTCTACTTCTCGTCGAAATTTCTAAAGTTAACCTGAGTGATTTTATCAGTCGATTGCGGTAATTGATTGTCAGTGTCTAGATCGAGCTGGGGCGGACTCAATGCGTCCGTGGAGATGCAGAGTAGAGAATCGGTGGTGGTCTCTACACAGTGATCCTCGTCAAGTAACCGTACCCCATACAACAAGGGAAAGGAGTCTTTGCCACAAGAAAACTTGACGGTTTCCACAACACCCCGATGCCAGCGTGAGTCCGACTGGCGATACACAAGCAGATCGCCGTTGATTGGCGAGTGAGACAGGGGTAAAAGACGTCGATGATCCAGCGATAAGTCAGATCTAATTTGAATTTTAAATGAGTCACGAAGCTGTTGCGGGTAACTGATTATTTTGAAATCGTTGAATTCAGATTTAGTGGAATGGCGATGTAAATCAGAGATATTAGGCAATTTGTGGCCTACTCGGGGATCTTTGCGATTTTGGCGCTTGTAAATATCGATCACATCCTCATCGCCAACAAAGAAATTTATCTGATATTTTCCATCTGCGAAATCGGAGCTAGTCACATAAACACTCACAGATGAGTCAATGCAGCTAACCTTTATGAAATTCATCAATTCAGGTAAATCTTCACAGTCCATTAATCTCGATCAAGAACCCAACATCTGTCATAAGATGAAATCCGCGATTTGATGATGGACAAAGGAGGGCCACAGATGTCAAGCAAACAAAATATCCAGGCATACCAAAGCAAAGCTAGGTTCAATACCGATGAGAGGAAGGTTTAAAGTCATCCACATGAATATAGTCGGACCACTTCCCAGCGTCGACGGTAAGCCTTTTATATTAACAATTATATACAGATAAACGTCGTTTCCCGAAGCAATTCCTATCCATGAAATAACGCGACTGCCGCCATAGCGAGAGCTTTTGTTTCCACGTGAATCAGCCGGTACAGTAACCCAGAAATCACTGTCACCGCCCAGGGGAGACAAATCCTCTCAAATTATTTGAAAGAAATTTGCCAAAATATCATGATAAAACGTCGCCATACAACACCGAACCACCCGTAGTGCAACGGAAAAATCGAGCGGTTCCACAGATCAATAAAGAAAGCGCTCAAAACCTACTCGGCGCGACAAAGCCATCGTGGGATCACGATATTTCGATTGTACTGCTCGGACTGCGGAACTCGACGATAAGCGGATCAAACGCATCACTGGCACAACTATCATATGGTTCTTCCACTTACCTCCTGGGAGATATTATTTTATACAGTGAAAATCAATCAGTTTATTCCAAAGAAGATATAAAAACAGCCATTTGTGCTTTTACAAGTCCGACTGTAAACAAACAGCTGACATGCCAAATCTTCCTACCATCAGCATTATCAACGTTCACGAAAGTCTGGCTAATAAGGAGCATCATAGGTTTTCTCAAATCACCATACGAATGACTTTTCAAAGTGTTACTCCGATCCGAGGTCATGAAGACCTTGATTCTAAATATTAATGACCAGCACAGAATTATTTCAATTTGCTCATTTCAAGCCGACGTTCCTCTTCTTCTGCATGGGCACATGTAAAGTGACAAAACTTTACTCAATAAATAAAAATTTTTAATTTAACAAAATTATGTGGTTCGATTCCTAAGTCCTTAGACTCGTTGATAAATATGATTATGACGTATATGCCGTTGATACTATAAATAGATGAGCTATCATTGGTTACAGATATGTCTCACCATACCCAACCTGTGTGTGTGAGTGGTACGTATAGCCATTATTTCACTTTTTACTGTATACATGGACAGTAACGTCGAATATCGCAGAGTGATAAAATTTCTGCTCCTGCGCAATACTAAAAGCTGCGATATTTTGCAGCAGTTGCAGGAAGCTTACGGTGACCAGTGCCCATCATGCGCAACAGTGTATAATTGGATCAGAGACTTTAAACATGGCCGAAAATCCGTTTTTGATGCTGAGAGATCATGACAACCGTGTGAAATTTTACCCGGGAAAAGTGCTTTGTGCATGAAGATCGTGTCGGAAGAGAGACGAATAAGCATCCGTGAACTTGCACAGCGTCTATCCATCAGCTACCATTCTACATATGATATTCTGCAATCATATGGAGTTCGCAAACCGTGTTCACGTTTTGTTCACCGATTCCTATCCGGTGAAATGTGCGACAAACGTTTGCAGTGTTGCACTGATAATTTGGAGTTGCTTCGCACTCATGATGATCGCTTCATCAACTACATCGTTACACAAGATGAAACCCCGGTGAGCTTGTATGTGCCCGAGAGCAAGCGTTAACCTTCTGAGTGGTGCTTCCCCTGTGAAAGTGCTCCCCGAAAACTTCGAAGCAGCACCTCGCACAAGCGAGCAGCAATGCTGACTGTGTTCTGGGATTCCGATGCTATTATTAAAATTGATTTCCTTGAGAAAGAACTGACAATGAATAGTGAGTATTATGTTGAATTACTTCGCGGTGTGAGAAAGTCTCGTAGAAAACCAAGAGGGATCCCATTGTCGCTCCTTTAAGACAATGCACCCATTCACACTTCGCGAGCAACTTTCACTGTTGTGGATGACTGTGGCTTTCAGTTTTTTTCCCACATCCCCCTATAGCCCTGACCTAGCCCCAAGTGATTTTGCGTTGTTTAAACACCTAAAGAAACATTTGAAAGGTGTCCACTTTCATTCAATTGATGTCCTCAAGGAGAAAGTCCTTGATATTCTCAATACTTTGCCTCCCAATTTTTACAAACATGCGTTCTCTGAGCTTGTTGCTCGCTGGCGCAAGTGTGTTGATGTACACGGCTCATACATTGAGAAATGATTTACTTTGATGTCATGCACTGATTCTGAAAAAAAGTTGATTGGACTTTGCTTTCTTGTCGAATCTAAGGACTTATGGATCGCACCACGTAAATTAAAAATAATGATTAAGTAATTGATTGTTTAAATTGATAATTTGTTTTAAAAATATACATTCCAAAAAATCGTTTATTTTTCTATGGAAGTTTCTTACGTGCATCCTTAGTAATGGTGACCGAATACAATCTGAGCGCTCATGTACTATCATTAGCGCGTTTGATATACTTTGCGATCATCACGAATAAGTTATTTTCTAAATACACGGCGAGTACCTCTGCAAGTTACATATAATATAAAATAAATAATTATGTTATTGCAGACAATATTCGACTTTTGTCGACATCGAAATCAGAAAGGCGCTTAAAACTGTCAAAATTTTATTTTCGCACGTACAAATTCCAAACTCAAATAGAAAACGTTAAACGAGCCTCTTGTGTTCCAACGGGCGCCCCGAATAGCTAATGATACATCCATGTATTTCCTAAAATTAACCCAAGCATTGTTGCAATTCAAAACAAAGGCTTTACAAAAGAAAAAACAAGAATACAGCTTTAAGAACGTTAATACTGAAAGCAATCAATTAAAAATATCAGGTCAAATATAATTTTAACAAATCAAATCTCACAAAGTTTATTTGAAATGAAAGCAGGGAATAAAAATTTATGGAAATCCTAATAAATCTTCAAGACTAAACATCCGTCCAAATCGTCTTATAAATTGCCATATTCTTCTATAAGTCACTGGATCGGGCCGAGGGTTGTCAATGACGCACGCATGGCACTCTGGATGACATCGATTGAAAGGCAAACATTTGCAGCCACCCGATGTGTCCCCATATCCCTGAAAAAGTTTTAAATACTCTGAAGAACGCAACATAAATAAATATATTTTGAGAACGAATGTGACACTCTTGTTAAACAGTTTGAAAGCCAATCCTCATATCAAAAAATAAATAAAAATATTAATTTAAATGAAAGTAAATGGCGAATGTTGAAGCCATTAATTTCAGTTCACTAATTTGTATTAAGTCGCCAATGTAAAAATGGAAGAAACGAAAAAGTACATTAATTTAACCTAGCTGTGTTTATTGTTATTTTTATTTAAATATTTTAAGAAAACAACTCATCAATCGATGACCATAAAGAGCAATTCTGAATAGAGAGACATCAAGACGGTTCTGGTCAACAGGTTGATGCGGGGCGTTTGAGGCCTAATCGACACTCGTACTCTGAGGACTTGGACACTTTGTAATGTACGTGCATCTCAATTTGTGTCTCTCCTAACTTGATGGTTGATTAATATTTCTAATTCTTAATTATTTGAAAATAATTTAATTTGCGTTTCAATTTTAAATATTTAATAAATTTAAGATTTTGAATAATTAATTTGGAGTTTTCAAAATGAAATATTTATAAACTAATATAAATGAAACATATTTTTAATAATTTAATTTTTAACTAATGGTTCTTCATTTTGCATCATTTTAGGTAAGGTGCCGTCCCTAATGACGCTACGCATATAGATGAAGGGGTTCAGATTTTTGTGACCATGTATTAGGTGGGGGAGGAGTTTTTAGAAATGTGACGTCACATCAAAATGATGCACATACTTCGATTCCCCGGTCAGCTTGCTGTGTTCGACTGTTCTCCATTTCATGTAATTGTGTTAACGTTATAATCCTTTTACTTTATAATCACAAGAGAATTTAAAAATGTTTTATTTAAAAAAAATGTAGGTGAGTTCAGAGTTTTGTGACATAATATTTTGAAGGGGATCTGACTTTTTTGACGATTTGTCACAAGCGGAGTGAAAATCGACCAAAATCGCGTGACATCATTTAGGGAGAGCCCATAATTTAAATTTTAGACATATATATATATATAATTTTTTACATGTTTCTATTTACATTGTTCTTTAAGAGAAATTATTTATTTATTAACAAACAATTATCGAATAGTATTATATGGAAATAAAGATTAAAAGAATATTATTTTCATTTGATTTTATTCGATGATAAAACTAATAAATTAAACAAAATAAAAATATTTAATTATTTTTCCTTTTTTAGAGCCAAACTTTATTAGAGATTTGATGATGTCATTTTGCTCATTGGAATGTACCAACCTCGACTTCCAGTTTATCTTAAGCAAAGCATCTCTATTGATGGTTGAGCAGTGCCAATTTGTAACCGAAGGAGGGCAATCTTTATCATGACAGACGTATCTCCCACTGTCTAACCTTCCACCGAATAAACTCATTTCAGATTTCATTAAAAACTTGAAGTGTATCTCAAAATATTGTCTAGGCCCCAATCAAAAGCTCAACACGTATCATTGCATTTCAATCCGAAATAGATACTTCCCTTTTGTAACACCTTTGACTGAAGTGTGCGTATCCACTTTTACCACTTAGCACCATTCTCCCTTTCTGACTCTACCTCAAATTTATAGCTTTACTTTTCCCCAGATTTCAGATTGGTTGGGATAAAATCAACACGTTATGAGTATAAGTATTTATACAGACAATCAGTCTTTCTATTTTATATCCTAAAATCTCGCTATCCAACTACTATAACATTATTAAACACACAAATTAGATAATCCCATTTTCACTGATATATATATATATATATATATATATATATATATATATATATATTGTTTTCACACCAAAATTTCCCTTAGTTTTATTTTGTAATTCTTTATTATTTTTAATAAATGTTTACTATTCTGAAAAACGATTAACAAAAAATAATTATTTTAAAAATTTTAACATACATATGAGAATTTACACACTGATTATATTTTTTATTAGACTAAAAATTTTTATCATCCTTGGGACAATACATTGTCGAGCTTTTATTCGTAGACAGTCAAATACAAGATTAATAATTTTGACCCTTGTGATGCTCGTAAAATCAAATGAAAATGACTGTTAGAAATTCAGGGGCCAGTACTTCAATCCGATTATATGAGCCAATTTGATAATACAGGGTTATCATAAAGTAACTAGAGTTTTAAAACCACTTTAATATTTCGTAGAAATAGTGGAAAACACAAAACAAATTGAAAAATGTATTCAGTTATATTTCGGATTT
>MQRK01233394.1:10543-24463 GCA_001938485.1 Girardia tigrina | reverse complement strand
AACCAAAACAAATTATAATTTAAGAGCTAATGTTTATTATAAAATTTACTAAATGCATGTTTACTCAATAACATTTTATGAAATTAAAGGTTATCATTATTAATATCTCATTCATTAATCAAATATTTGAATAAATATAAAATATATCAATCAAAGATGTAACGATGAGCCTGTTTGCGTTGTTAATAAATGTTTTCACTCAAAAAAATATGGCGACCGCGGCTCATGTGACAACTAACATTATGGGATATGAAAAATCCAATGTATCAGAATCGGATTTGGAATTATTGGTATAGCAGAAGTGAGAAAAATATTGATGGTGACTGTATTTATGACACCTTCAGCAATAAAAAAATATGCATAGACGGATGGTAAAAATTATAATTAAAATTGAAGGCCGTATTTACCAAAGAAAAATCCTTGAATGGAAAATCACATTCATTGAATGTTACAGATATGCACAAAACGATATGATTATTGCGACTATACCATTATTTTTGTATCAAATGTTCGAACTAAATTGTTTTTAGGAATTCCCTTTAAACATTTTATGCAAAATACATTGTCATTCATGGAATTATCGAAATGAATGGGCTTCGAAAAAAATAAAGCATAGTCGCAATGTTTTTCTATGAAGTTAGAGCTCGTTTAAACGTCTTTAAACGTTTAATTTGCTAAACAAAGACCGTTTAAAAGCTTAGAAAATTTTTAAAAGTGCCCACTTCTAGTCGCGAATGATTTATAAAGTTCAGAAATGGTGAGAAAGATATCCAGAATAAAGCAAGAAGTGGTCGCCAAAAAGAAAACACCGATGAAGACCTGCAGACACTTCTTAACGAAGATGCCACCCAAACGACCACAATTCTTGCCAAGAACCTTGGATGCAATCAATCGACAGTTATAAGAAGATTGAAAGCTATGGGAAAGATCCAGAAGGTTGGAAAATGGGTTCCACATCAATTATCCGAGCGCAACACAAACTAGCGCTTAACAACATGCATATCGCTCCTTGCCCACCACAAAAAGAAATCAATCCTATGGAGAATCGTGACCGGAGATGAGAAGTGGATTTACTTCGACAATCCAGAGCCCAAAAAATCATGGGTAGATCCAGGTCAGACAACAACATCTACACCGAAACGCAATATTCAAGGACATAAAGTCCTTTTATGCATATGGTGGAATTCTTTGGGACATCTCTATTATGAACTATTGAAACCTGTTCAAACAGTCACTGCACAACGATATAGTGATCAACTACTGCACTTAGAACAAGAAATTGAGGCAAAAAGACCATTAACCGGCCAGGGTAGTAAGCAGATCATACTGCTCCACGATAATGCAAGACCTCATGTAAAGACCTCAGCAACGAAAGAAGCAATATTGCAGTTGGGCTGGCAAGTTCTCCCTCACGCAGCTTACTCACCAGACCTTGCACCATCGGATTACTACCTTTTCCGATCATTATAACATACACTGGCTGGCAGACACTTCAAAAATAGTGATGAGGTCAGAAATTGCATAGACGAGTTCCTCGATTCCAAGGACGAAGGGTTTTATACTAGGGGTATTCATTTTTTGCCAGAAAAATGGCAAAAGGTAATAGATTCAAATTGGGAGTATTTTGATAATTAAATCTTAATTATTATATTGTAACTCGTCTATGAATATCTAATAAAAACGTCGAGAACTTATGCATAACCCTAATACAATGTACAGTCATTAACACTCCTTTGTACTTATTAACAACATTATTTGTCATTTTTCTTGATTTATAAATTTTACTTTTCTATTATCAAAGCGAAAAAATAATTTAAATTAATAATTAATTCAATTATTTTCTTTATTTGTATAAAGATTCAAATGAATGTGGAAATCGGTTGTTATTTAGAAATGAAATTCAAAACCAAAACTTAATGGCAGTGATGGATTGTTTGACATTGACTGTATTATATGGAATATTTAAAATCCAGTTCACTGTTCTCTCAGTATATCGTTTAGTCAGCTGATTTGCATTTATTAGATTACAAATTTAATACGAAGACTGAAATTGAGTATGATAAGTTTTTTTTCAGAGATTGATAATTGTTTTGTTGTCAGTTGTTATTTCTATCAAATATCTCAGTTAATTTGCAAAGTACTGGACGATAGAGAAAGCATATCGTCTTCCCAGATAGAATTTGATAGATATTTATGGTTGGTTTAAAGAGTATAAAATTGATCACAATTTTGTATGTTTTTTTCTTAATTGTAAAACTAAATTAATTAATTCTTTTTTTGTGGATAAGAATTTAAAAAAATTAAGAATATGATGAGAAATTACTTCAAATTCCAGATATCGTTAAACAAAATTTAGTGTTGTTTTAAATTTCGGCTAATTTTTTTCTGATGGCGAGTATTCCACAAAAATTAATAATAAATAGTTAAAAAAATTAATAATTAATTAAAAATAAAATTAATAACAATAATTCAATAGTATTAAATGGCGTTTTGAATGTATATATAGAAATTTGATAAAATTGAAACAAACCTTAATCCAATTATAACCACCATCACTTGAAATGTAGACATCAGACCTTGATGTTTTAAGACTACTAGCGAGATTACCATGAACAAGTACAATACCGAGTGCAGATTCTGAACTTAAAGGCAACGATGATTTAATATTATTTCTGAGACTTAATTTTCCAGTAACTTGAAGATAACATTCACTCTACAATATTTTAATCAGAATTATTAAAAATAATAAAAGTAATAGTCACTTTTAAAAATTATAAAATTACAGCATTAAAATTGATTTTAAATTATGTTTTCATACTTGAAACTAGATAAAATTTGATCTTAAAAATTCAAATGACAGTTACATACTTTGTAAACGCTTTTAAACGTTAATTATGGATTTAAATACTCTATAGTACTAGTTTTTTACTTCAGAATATTTGTATTATTTTATGTTAACTACTATTAATCTTCCATATTTTACAAACTTTTTTTAACTTAATTTTATATTCTAATTTTAAAAAATACTGTTTTACTAAAACTTAGTAAAAAAATGTATTTAAAACAGTATGTATTTTAAATGTATTTAGTTATGTAAATATTGTGTATGAAAATTCTAATTGAACAGCTAACACGTTTTAAAGCATAAGTAGGATCCAATAAAGTAATCACAAAACTATTTGATAGATATAAACAAGAGAACTGATTAAACGATTATCAAATCGAACTGTGTCATCTCATCAATATAAGAAATCACGAAATAACAAATAGTGTTAGATCCCACTTTGGCGAATCAATTCTATATAACTTTAATAATTACATATTAGATCTATGGAAACCACAAAATCAGTGCCTGTAGAAAGCAAATGACGAAGTAACTCGGCCTGTGACATTTTTGATTTTTGGTGACGAGGACAACGTGAAAGATCATATAGTAAGTCTATAATTGAGATGAAGGTTTGATACTGATAAAGAATTCAAACACCTGCTTAAAGGTACAGTAACTGAAAGAATGAAGGAGGCTAATGAGAAAGGAACTGAATATCCGAAAATCATACGGTCACGTATCACTAGAGTAGCTTGTACGTACTCTAACCGTTACAAATAATATGCAGAGCAAAATAAACTAAAAGACACATTAGGAACGCACGTCTAGACATTGCGCCTCAGCAATATTTAGGTGGAAATCATATTCTTGTCGTATAGAGAACTGTCAAAATAATTTTAAATCAAATGTATGGTTACATCGACATACGTTGGTCGATCACCGTAAAGGAAAATCAAACACCAGAACAAAAAACAAAAAAAACAGAAATTTTAAAAACTATATAAATCTTCTAAAAAAACTTCTGCCTATACAAATGATTTTTTTTAATTTTTTAATCACATGTATCACTAGAGTTTCGTGTGAAGCATTAATAATGTGAGGAATATTTTGAATGTTTGATATTTTGTGTTTGTATGTTGATTTGGAAATGTTTCTCTCCTACCCAGATGGCTGATTAATATTTTAATTCTTATTATCTGAAAATATTTAATATTATTAATATTAAATATTTAATATTAATATTTAATTTTGAAGGCCTTCTACTTAATCGATTTTCTTCAAACTTTGCACACTTACTCATTCTCGATGACAATAAATGATTATTTTAAAAAATGATCGAATAAAACTTTTTAAGATCCCAAAATGGGAAAAAAAACGGAAAATTCGGAGTTCCCGAAAAATATTAATTGCAAGATATCTATTTATAAATTATAAGTAGTTTATATTGATTTTTATTTTTTTTAATTAAAATTTTTAAATTTTAAAAACTTTGTTTGCAAAGAATAGTTTTATCTGCATGAAGAATGGATATAAAAATTTTAATTTTTTGAATAACTAATTTCTAATTTAAACTAATTGTAAAATTTTAAATAAATAAATCGAATTAATATTTAAATAATTAATAATCATTTTAATTTTTAACCATTAAAATTTGAGTAAATATTTTAACAATTTATTTAATTCTCCATTTGCTCAGATAATAAGATTAAAGTCATTAATTGATAGATTGATGCAATCTTTCGAAAGTTTTGACAAAGATTGTCCTGAGGACAATCAAACTTGTTGTAATAATAAAAATATTAAAAGTCATATTGGTGTTCTTAATAAATAATTAAAGCGGTTAATCCAGCAATTAATGTCCCAAGTGACTCATCAAAGTTTGTTTAAAGTGTTTACGTGAAACAGTAATTACATAATTAATCGCCTAATTATCCTTTTAACAGCTAGAATCAGAATCGCCTGATGATGATATTCCGTCGAAATATATTGCTTTAATAAAAAAATATTTTAAATGGTGCTATTTAATTTTTACATGTAAGTTTTTACATTGAACTTATATTAAAACATAATTTACATAAAGAAATAACTTAAAATATTATTTTACTATATATTTTACTTAAAAATTAATAATTAATTCGACCTTTTCTTTGTTGTGACAAGGTTCATTTTCTGGCTTTTTTATTTGTTTCCATTCTGCTCCTCTGTTAAAAGTAATGAGTGAACGTATTGATCTATCGGCATTCAACTGGCTCACAATATAAGTACCTCTCATTGATTTTACTTTGTAAAAATCACTAGTAATCTCAATCGAAGGGTAAAAATGGTTTCTTAAAGATTGACTAAATACTCTTCCATCAGAATCGGAAGTAAACAAAGTTCCATCACCCCGAGCTTAAAAGATTTAAATGATAAATAATTATCAAATTAGATTAAATCATTACTTATTTTATTATTATTTGTTAATAAACATGTTGGACCAAATTTAAAATAAACTTTAAAAAATATATACTTATAAAAATAAAATTTGGAAATAAACAGTTAAAATTGTATATTATACGGTAATCTTACAAAATTTAAACGCTTTTCTGTCGAAGTTTTGTAAAATTGGAATGTGATTTTATAAGTTTAAAAATATTGTACTAAACAGAAAAGAAAAAATGTGTGCATGATCAATTTTCAATTTTTAATACTTATGTGCATTTGAATTGTTGAAATTGTAATGTTGATTAAAGTAAAAACAATGAGCATCAATGAAAATGATGGTATAATTAATTTATAACAATCTTAACGTTTAAATATTTCCGATGAGTCACTGAATGTTGTTCAGAAGAGTAGAAGAATTAAAACGAAGTCGCTTGTGAGAATTTAATTGAGTGACGAAGTTCGATTAAAAGTTAAATGAATCAAATAATTGTTAGACTTGTGACAGTAAATACACGAAGAAATTAAATTATACGTAAAATAATTATGAATTATAATTAATCTCAAGAAAGAATTATCACAGAGTACATCAAAGAGTGTGATAAGACGCGTGAGAACTAAAAGAGACATCTATGAGTTTAGACAACCGGATGATTGAGTGCCTCATATGCATGTGCTACTAACATGTGTCGTGCCTGATCGAGACGAGATGCAATAGAGACTTACTGATTGACCAGATCGGTGAGATGAATGCTACCCTCTGTGATTAAGCAAGCAAGTGTGACAGTGAATAGATCGAATTCAGCGTTTATCTGACTTCACAAATAGTGAACGCCATTATTGAACCATAGAACTATATTGTGACTAACTACACGACACCCGATCAGTCAGACTACACGTTCATGATTGATATGAATCTATATATTACATCTGCCGCTGGAATCGCGATACCAAACATCCGACATGCATGAATCTCCATTGATTTATCAGCTTCAATAGCTGAGATTCGACAGTTCCCTCAATCTCGATCTGACGAAATTCCGAAGTCTCTAAGGTTGCTCTAACCTCCCTTTCAATTATCTAGTGTTTATCCATAATTATAGAACAAAAATATTTGTTTAAAAAATTAAGTTAAAAACCAATAATCAATCAGAATTGTAAATCTAAAATTTATCATTTTATGAAAGAAAATGAATTTTTGAACTTTCTAATCAGGAACTCGTATGCGGAACTTCAATCGTGTGTAAGTGTCTAAAACCACTTTATCTGACCAAAAGTATTATTAAGATGTACTTAAGACTCATTTGAGATTTATTACATTAAAATGGTATTCTTGACCTTCTCGCCTGTATCTGTGTCGAGGTGATACACTCAAACCTGTTTTTATGCGGTCCTTTTTCGTGCATTTTTTTATTTATGCGACTTTTTTGTGCGATCTCATACACAAAATTAAATGATGAGATCGCACAAAAAGGACCGCATAAAAACAGGTTTGAGTGCAGTTAAATAACTATCTTGTACAATAAATTTGGACTTTTGGTTTTTTATACTGAAAAAAATTATTTTATAAGTTAAGCAAGCAGCAGAAAACGTCTATAATTTTTTAAGTATTTTTCAACACGATTATCGATTGTTCGAATCGGATGTCACAGAACATCTACAAAAGAAGAAATTAATTGAATTTAACACTAGAACTACCAATCCGTCAAAATAATACAATTATGTATGTGGTGTGCCAAATAAGTACCTGGACAACCTATGATAGAATATTTTTTAATAATTATTTTTGTTATCATGACTTGCATAAATAATGATAGGTTATTGTCATATTTTTTTGTTTTACTGAATTATTCTTTATTTGTTTTACACAGCGTCATTTCAAAATTTCACCCGAGTTATGCTACAACCAGTAGAATATCACAGTGTAATAAAATTCTTCATTTTGCGAGGTGAGAGGAATGAAAAAATTTTAACTCAGTTGATGGAAACTTATTGGAATACTTGCCCTTCATGCACTACCATCTACCATTGAATTAGTCAGTTTAGACATGGACGAGAATCAGTGTTTGATGATGAAAAGTGTGGGCGCCAATGTGAAATTTCTAACGAAAAGAAAGCGGAGTGTGCCAGGATTGTGAGGGAGGAGCAACTAATTACCACAAGAAAGCAGTCGGAGATATTGAATGTGAGTAAAGGAAGTGTGGGAACCATTTTGAGTGATTTTTGAATTCTGTTATATTATCATTTATGATAATATATTTTAAAAATTAAAAAAACTAAAAATATTTAAAAACAAATTTTATTTGTTTAAATAATATATTATATAATAAATATGAATCTTGTTCGACTTTTATTGATTTTATAATTCTTCAGATATATACAACATGGCGTCACGAGCAAACGTTACAGCTCAGAATTACTTGGAAGAACTGATGTTTAAAAAGAAAGAAGAAAAGCTATTCATCTTCGAGAGACATCATTGCAAGTTTTTTTAACCAACCACATAAACAAAGTTAAAGAGTTTATCCGTCTCTTCGATCAATCGGTGTTTAATTATTCCGCAAAGATGGATATTTTATGTCCTATTTTGAAAACAGCTTAATTACTGAGATCCAATGCGAGTCGGAAACTGATGTTACATCGACACAATGTCATCCAAATTGATTTGCAAATTTGATTTAAAGAAATCAAAAGTTGGTCAGTTACTACCCTAGATACGATTGAAACAAGAGTAAGAAACGTTATTAGGCTTCGCAAATAGAATAAAAGTGGAAACTTTTCATTTACCAGTAAAGTCGGATAATATTCTTGTAAAGATATTTCGACATGGTATAAGAGACAAAAATGTAGCAAAAGTATTGAAAATATTGAATCCGTCCACAATAACAGATGCTTTAACAATGGTTAGAGAAGAAGACTGCGAAAAAGTTGATAATAATAATCATGAATTCTATAAAATGAACAAAAATATAGAAGTATCAGAGTTATTGCAGGAAATTAAGTAGTTAAAGCAAGACAATAAGCAACTACGAGATGAGATATCAAAACTGAAAGACCGACGTTTTCCGAAAACTAACAATGTTCAAAGAAATAACAAATACGAAAATGTTAAATGCTAGAAATGCAATAAAACTGGGCATATTAAGAAATTTTGCAGAAGAATAATATGTTATGAATGCGGCTGAAATCACCAAAAAAGTCACTGTCCGAACCTGAAAAAAACAGCTTTTAATCCAAACGGATTTCCAGATTTTGAAGTAAAGAATTGAAGATTCATGCTGAAAAAAGTGAGAGAAAATTTTTTAGAAATTTATAATATTTTAAGGTATATTTTTAAAGGTATATTAACGTAAATGGAAAATTTTATTATAAATATTATATTTTAATAAAGTATTTTTCGGTAATAATGGCAAAAAAATATCTTAATTAAAAATTTTAAGAAAATTGAATTTATTTAATTATTTAATATTAATATTATAAAGTTGTAATATTTTTTTCTGAAATAATCCGCGGTAAAGTCGCCCGCTGTAAAGTCACCCGCGGTAAAGTCGTCCGTGGTAAAGTCGCCTCACCTATCACCAGATATTTTTATCGGATTGAGAAACATGAAAAAATATGGTATAAGCGTCAGGCCAGAGATTGATTCTGTCGAAATTCAATACGTTATTGTTCCGTCCGCTTCAGCCACCAAAGCTGCCTCACCTTTAAACTAATCCCTATCGTATTTAAGGGTTCGGATGCGGATGAAGGGGCAAAAAGAGATCAGAATTTTTTAATTAAGCGCGTGATTTTATGTAATAATGTTGAATTATCCAGATCACGAGAATTCTTTGTGAAAGGTGCTGAAAATATGCAGAAATTATTAATATCCGATGATTTATTATTTATTGGTGATAAACTGAAAATGGCAGAGAAAGATTTATTAATTTGTAATTCCTTAGTTACTGCACATGAAGGATTTATATGGATATATATGCTGGATGGAGGTGTCAAAATGTTACATTCTGGATCTGTTTTAGGGCATGTGGAAAAATGGAAAGACGAAATGATACAGTGCACCAAGAAAAGCATTTTTAGTTTATAACAAGTATCAAAGAAAAGAGAAGTATCTAAATGAACTGATGTCTGTTCAATTATTAGACAAAATATGGATAATTTACCGGAAAAGGTTAAAAATGCCACCATGCAGATAATTCAGCAGAATATGGAAATTTTTAGAAAATACACGTTAGACGTTGGTGTCATAAGCATTATCGAATATTCCATAGAAACAGGAGAAGCAAAACCAATGAAACAAAACCTCGAAGGATTCTACTAGGTTTAGAAGAAGCTGTAAATACTAAAGTAAAGGAGTTAGAAGGGGCGGGTATCATCAAGCAAAGTAATTCTCCGTTGAATTTTCCATTAGTAATAGTTGTATAATACTTTCTTTCCTTCACATGTATCTTTAGTGTTACTTCATTTTAGTGGTTGATTTTAATGCGGAGTTACACCTTATAAAAATAAAACTATCACTATTATTACATCAAATAGTATACCATATATTCTTATATTATTCGATATTAAAATGTAAAAATGGTCGTGATAGAGCACCAAATTACTCATATAGAAGCAAAAAAGCCATTTGAAGTGATTGGAATGAATATCTGCTGACAATTGGGAACTTCTAAAGAAGGATCTTACTATATTTTAGGAATAATCGACTACTTCTCCAAATATGTGACTTTAATCGTTCTAAGAACAATAGATTTAAAATGTATAATAAAATTATTATGGAATCAATGGATATCAAAGTACGGAAAACCCGAGCGTATTCAGATAACAATTTTTATTTTATTTCTGCTGAATTTAAAACCTTTTGTTTTTCGATGAATATTAATGAAACTCAAAGTTCACATTATCCGCCATCAAATAGATTAATTGAACGAGTTTTTCGCACAGTAAAAGAAATGATTAATGCGTCTATGTATTCTCGTAGCACACGAGTTGGACAGAAGTTTTTACGATTGCAGAATACGGTTTGCAATGTGCAACACAGAAATGCACGGGGTATAGCCTCATTGAAATAGTGTTTGGAAGAAAACCGTCATTACTAAATTTTAATGGAAAAAACAAGGACAGAAGAACAGAAAGTGAATATGTATTGTGGTTACAGAACACGCAACAAAAGCTGAATAAATTAGTCTCAGATAATATAAAAAATAATTTGAAGAATTCAGATAATCTTTATAACAAAAACAGGTGGTTTACCAAGCTCACAGTTGGAGAAAAAGTGTAAATAAAAGAAACGGTGAAGAAAAGTTTATGGAAAACAAAATACGTCGGACCTTTACTATAAAGAAGATAAATAATGATTGGACTTATGAATTATTAGACAAAGTATCTCATACGCCCCTGAAAAGAAACTACAATCAAGTTAAAAGATATATATCAGAAGATTAAGTATTCCTTGTGATTGTACATCAAGTGTATCATCCAGCTCCGTCAAAAAAAAACGATAGTGAAGGAAAACAGATATCCAGTAAGAAGCACAACAAAATATCGGTGTCCTCAGAGGGGAATGTTATATTATCATTTATGATAATATATTTTAAAAATTAAAAAAAAATATTTAAAAACAATTTATATTTGTTTAAATAATATGCTACATAATAAATATGAATCTTGTTCGACTTATTGATTTTATAATTCTTCATATATATACAACAAATTCTGAAATTGGCATCCAGATTCGTTCCATGCTTCCTCACCATGGATATGTGTCAAAACAGGCTGGAATGCTGCTCAGCTAATCTTCACCTCTTTGATGAGCATGGAGACAATTTCTTGAAGAATATCATCACTGATGAAACACCACTGTCATTGTATCTTCCAGAGTCTATAAGAGAATCAAAAGAGAATTTTCCGGGTGAATATGATTCCAAGAAGCTCCGATCTGACACATCCCATCGGATATCCGTGATTCTGAGCATTTTCTGGAATTACACTGGTGTTTTATAAGTCGATTTTGCTGGAAAAGGTGTTCACATACACTCCACGTACTATAATGATCTTATTCAGAAGTGTAAACGAGCTCGAAAAAAGCCGCATAGCTATCCACTGTGGCTATTACAAGATAATGCTCCGATACACAAAAGTGCTGAAACAATGGAAATAATTTCGAAAAATGGATTTTTGTTATTGAATGACTCTCCATACAGTCCGAATTTCGCACCAAGTTATTTTTACCTATTTAGTAACATGAAAAGACATTTGAGAGGCAAAAAAGTTTGAAAATGCTGATCGGTGCCAGTGCGTGAAGGATTTGCTGAAGAAGCAGCCACCAATTTTCTACAAAAATGCTTTCTTGGAACTTGTTGATCGTTGGAAGAAGTGTGTGGCTTATGTTGAGAAATAGTACATTTATACGATTAGTGTTCCTGTGTTGTAATATTAGGCTCCTGTTATTTTACTTTCTTACTTAGTCAGGATACTTATTGAGCACACCATGTAAGCATTATTTTCGAATTTTATAACGACATTTTATTTTAATTTATCAACTATTGATTTTGAAAATCCATTATTATATAGTAATTTTGTGATAGATCACGATGATCTTCGTGGAAAGGAAAATATTAATTCAAAAGTTTAGAAAGAATATTTAGCATTATACTAACGGAAAATATAAATGAAAATGTAGGCATAAATATCAAAGAATGTATAATAAACCATTTTGAAGAAAAAATATTAGTTAATTGTTTGTGCCAATAGTTAAGTAGAAAATTAAATAGAACATATAAAGGCATATTTTACATTAAAAGCATGGTGAAATAATGTGTCGAAAACAGAGAATTTAAAGCAAGTATAACAAATGATTTTTAATAAACTTAATTTTTCTTTTTTTATACTTTTGTACATTAATTTAATTTATATTATTTCTGGATTATCTGAATATTTTATTTATACAAGATAATAAAAATTAAGGTCATGGGAAGGGAACTCTATAAACGTACCAATTATTATTTTCTTTATTGTTTATTTTAGTTAAACGTTAAATATTTCATAAAATTCTAAATTTAATAAATTCTAAAATCATAAAAATTACTGTCATTATTATCGACATGAATATAGACTAAATCATCCTCGATGTTCATTATTGAATAGAACTAAAATTGTAATGGAAAAAAAACATTATGGGAATCGTTAAATTACTTGATTGTTCATGATCATTGGTAAATAAACTTTGTTGAAAGTTTTTCCATTATCAATTGAAACACTTAATCTACGACGATCACTGCCAACAAGTTCAGAGACATACAGAAATTTGTCACGTAATAAAAATGAATAAATATTCTTTTTTATGACTTTCCAAGTTTTTCCGTTATCTGTAGACTTCATCAATTTCAGAATAGATTTTTCTAAATTTCAATATTAATAATTACATTTTTACTGATATAATTTATTAAATAATTTGTTAATAAAATTTAAATCATATAAATGTTAAAGAAATTAATGACTAAAATTTTATAAATATATAGATCAATCGTATAAACGTGGCTTAAAGTCATTATGGTTTAAGATTATCGTTGTTGGTGTAAGAGCGGGCGCAGCGTGGTGGTGACGTCCCGGAGTTGAGAAATCAGTGCTTCTGGGACGAGGGGGAACGTAAAAACCAATCTGACCAGCATTTGCCTGCCGCTCATCAATCTCAATTTCATTCTTTGTGTTCTGAAGTCTCACTTCGATATAATCAGATGTATAATCATCGGCTCTCACAACAACAGTCGCCGTTCCACGGACCTCATTTATCTCCTTCACCATCACAACTTTATCTGACTTCACACCGCCCATCACTCGCTCCAATCGACCCCGTCTCGGTCTAACAAACCCCAACATCGCAACCGTCAACTCATACAAAAATCGACCATCGGCGGTAACGCACGCTCGTTCTTATCATAAACCTCATCAATCACGACAGATTGACCGCAAAATTCCCCATTTCGATATAATTGATGGACTATCGTCACACACGAATCCCAAACGATCCAATTTCATTTAATTTCAATCTCAAATTGATCTCTGAATTTTTCGATTATTTCCTTCGTACTATCTTTCTCGTTTGATAATCTCACGCAATCCGATCGAAGCGCGATCAGTTTTGAATCATCTTTCGCTTGATAGTCACTCGTAACATCGATTCGTCTTCGGAAATGTATTCGATTCGAGCGATTTTATTGACGTCTCGAACTTTGATGATCTTCACGATCGATCCAATGACAATTTTCTCGGGAATTTCGATCGATCGGATCGATTGCGACTTGAAATTCGATTTGGCGGTAGTTGCTTCGCGATCGAATTTGATTTTTTTGGAAAGATGAAATGTTTTGTCGGCGAATTTCGTGTCGGGATCGTTATTTTGAAGATTTCGCTTTAATTTACAGAATTCGGTTGCACAGTAAACTGAAATGTGTCGTTGCGCACGAAATCTTTGATGTCTCGCGGTTTAAATTGGAATACCGGTTTGGTTATTTCGGGAATTTTTCCTTCTTTCTTTTCCGGTGAGTTTTTTGTCGGTCTGTTCAAGAAATTACTTTTCAGAAAAATCTCATTGGAATTTCGATTTGAACAATTTGAGAAATTCATGATGAATTCCTTCTTTTCGATGTCGTTTGGTTGTATGGGCGCATTTTCTG